>JBAMHV010000008.1:6255558-6265897 GCA_037177535.1 Pseudomugil gertrudae
GAAAAATCGATATGTGGTCACATAAACAAGTGATATAAGAGAGGGAATACTTATATAGATATACCTATATATATATATATATATATATATATATATATATATATATAAATTCAAGTATGTTGTGTTCCTATGAAATATACAGTAGTTGCCAGCCTAAAACACACATACCAAACAGAATCACATCAGCATTTGCAGCCAACGTACTGGTATGTAAGCAGGGGGTAGCTGGCAACAGATGAACACAATGGAAACAACTCAAAATTAGCCTTTAACTAATACTTTTGCATACAAAGGCTTGTTGTTTTAATTGCTCACTGCAGATGTGGATGTTCTGCTCACTGTCCCTCACTGTGCAGCTGTGCCCTTCAGATCCTTGTGTCTGAACTCGGGACATTCACTCAGCACTACTCCACAACAAACACTCTGTTGTCCACCCTCAAGCTCCTCTCACTGTTCTTGGGAAAGTTAAACAGAGACTAATTTCACGCTGTACTGGTTTATACTGGCAGGAAATCCTCATAATTACATGTTCCAGTCCAAACAGCCTTATTAGACAAACATCCATAGGACCAATCTGACCAGTTCAATTTTAAACAGTGCAGAAAAACAAACAAGCAGTGAAGCAGCATAGTTGTGGCAGAGTGACGTGACATGCCCTTAAGCCCAATTTTATAGGTAGATTTATGCTTCTTATCTTTTTGCATTTTGTTCATCGTGACAGTAGTTTAGCCAAACTGGCATGCACCCTGTGCTGGTACATCATCATGCTTATAACATGTTGTAGGACCCATTCATCAGAGAGACAAAGAACAAAATGGAAAAGTTTAATAGCATTAAACAACTATTTCTCTTTGTTTCCGTTAAAAACTCATTATTTAACTATCAAATCTAAAGACTTTCAATGGCACAGTGATGTCTATTAACACATTTCTGGAGCTGTCACTGTCGAACAGCATCCTGGGACTCAGAAATAGCACTTTACAACTTGTGCCGCTTCAAATGAATCTAAGTTTTGCTTAACACAAACAGTAGCAAGTAGATTATCACTATGGTGGTTATTTTGAATGGACACATCAGTAAGATGGCATCATTGCCTCAAACTGAAGAAACTATTTACTGAGTTACAAAGTTTTGATCATTTCTCATTAATAACTAACATTCATGCATCACTGTGTTAACAAGCTTGCACCAGGAAAAGTATTTTAAATGAATCATGTAGTTAATACTACAGGTCTCATACATAAAAACAGACATTGAACAACATATGAGTCACTTGTACTGGTTGGGGAGAGCTCGCAGTAAAAGTATGGATGCTGAATTAGCTGTTGTTACGGGTGTTTGACTGCTAGTTCTGTTATGCATCTTTAAAAGCAATAACTAAACCAGCTGTGATTCCTTGACATATCTTCACAGTGAGTCTATTTTGAATCCTGGATCAAAAATCATTAAAGCTGTGTTGTTAAATAGGATGGAGCTTAATAGTGTGGGAAGGAAGAGGTGATGCAGGAAATGCCCTGTCGGTACAGACATCTGTCTAAACACACGCAATGCAAGGGGTCAATCCAGTGTTTTTTTTTAACAAAAAAAAAACAGTTTACCAAGGTTCTGTCTATGTTGCATCTAAATGATTGAGACTTTAGCTTAAAGCAGAAGTTGCACAGCCATTGTGCAGTGTTTAATAGCTCATTCTGTGATGCAGCTTAAGAGCTGCCTACTGAGTACTTATTTTGGTATCTGGAGTCAGTTCTAAGTTAAAAACAATGCAAACACAGCCCTAAAACTATATCAGGGGTTCATTTGGTTCATTTTCATTTCTGTTTTAAGTTGCTTTCCCTGTGTGGGGTGGAAAACATGCTTTTCCCCACAAATGTCTTTAAAATGAAAAGCAAATTCTTATAATCAGCTGAATATTTTTATCAATTCAAAAAAGACAATGGGAAATATAATGTTAGTAATCGTGTAACACTTCATATCTCAACACATTCTGATGTCCTGCATTATGAGTTCAGCCATAACTCCAATAAACATAACTGGCTTTGGTGAATAGAGGCTTGTGTGAGCTAAAGTCCAGAGTTTACCCAGCCAACATGTGCCAGAGGAATTTTGTCTCCTATGATTATAGACCTTTTGCATTGCAGTGTTTTTAACAAGTTGGACTTTAACAAGTTACTTGCAATGGAAGGTATTAACTGGACCTGACTAAAGTGCAATCAAAAGTATTTGACAGTAAATTTGCCAGTCAACTGGTTTGGGTAGTCTGAGCCTGGTTTGCTGTGTGAGCTAGTGTGAGTTCCACCCTACTGATCTGAATCCTAATTGGTTTGGTGAGAAAGATATGAGGTGTGAATGCGTAAACAAACTCTGAAGCAGATAAAAAAAGCAAACCTTGATCTGGTTTACCAACAAACATAGGTCTCCCTCTGCTTTAAGTGAAGACTAAAATGCAAAGGGGGTGGTGGGTACAACTCAGGGGCATTGTAGATAAACACAACCAAAACATACGCACATTTAGTACAATAGCTGAGAGAAACAGCTGTACACGTTCTGCTATGACCATATCCTACAGCAGAGCGAGGAAGGGCAGTGTTGAGTGGATTAGTCCACTCTATAAAACTAATCTGAATGGATGAAATCATGGTGCCAATGGATTTTGCAATCCTGCAGTATTTTGATCAACTTCATTTTTTTTAAATACTATGCAGTTCTGATAAAAAAACAAACTGTCTCGACCTCTTTTGCACAAAAAAAAACATTATAAGTCTGACTATAAACAACTGAGCTGAAGTAGATAAACAACAACAAGGACAAGTAAAAGCTGTTTTTAATGACACATGTCTTTTTCCTAAATGAATGTTCTCCTTTTTTGCATTTAAAAGACCAGTAATGCAAGTTAGTAAATTGTCTTGTATTTAAAAGGGTAAGGTGGTCATTTTCCACAAAACAACATGTTATCATTTGGTAGAGGTTTCCCAGCCAATAACCAGATTCCTAGTCATTCAAAGTGGCACACGTAATCTCCTCTGCTGCACCTACGCAGAGTTTAGTAAACACGTCTGTCTGCAATGATTGAATCAACTCAGCTATTATGGGACAAAAAGCCCACCGGATCCCCCCAAAACCAGGCAGCTCAAAGCGTCTTTTATGAATGAGCTGTGAGGTGAGAGTAATAGGCCTAAAAGCAGTGTAGACCGTGGCTTCTCAACCTGCTACCATTGGGGCCACATACCAAAGAATCTCACTGGGCAGAGGCTGAATAACTCTCTCTCCATGGCTGATTAATTGAATCCAATGGCTGGGGTGTCGAGAGGAGGAGAGGCGAGGATGAGAGAAAGTCGGGTGCTGTCAGATGAAGGGTGGGATAGAAGCAAGGGGTCACTTACAGGATACATCACTCAAAACAAAAACATAGTCTCTTTTTCATTGCTCAGATTTTACATATCAGGATTAGATTAAAAAATTATCTGGGTCCCTACCAGAAATAACGATGAGAAAACAGAACATGTATATCTATGCCATTATTTATTTATTTATATAAATGTTGAAATGCAGAAAGTGTTTAAAACTAAGCACACCTCAGTAAAAGCTTTGGGAATCACCTTCAGACAAATCAAGTGTGGTAGAATAATTTTTGTCCACTCTTCTTTACCACCTTAATACCACTGAGGTTTTCAGCATGTTTCTATGCACAGCTTTCTTACAGCATTGCATTGCTGCTCAGTGTCTCCATTAAAAACCTCTCAGACATTCTCAGTACGCTTGTAGAAGTGGTTGGGATGGTTTTTAAATCTGAATGTCTTCATTTTGATTAAATGAGTGTGGAAGTCAATGCCTCCAGGCTCTGGCTGCAAATCATTACCCCTCCACTGCCGTGCTTAACAATGTACACATATACAAACATCACAATTGGAAACCTTACCTGCCTGCTCTGTAATTGAGGGATTCTTTACTGGTAATTCTACCAAACAAATCCCATGCGTTCAGTCTTTGAACTGAAAGGTTGACTGTTGCACTGTTGAGGTGCATATTAGGGAGACTCGAGTGCTATCACTCATTCTACAGGCACTATTTGTACCCATCCTCAGAAATTACACATCCACAACTTGAAATGAAACACCGTAATAGCAAGCAGCAGTATATCAAGGAAGATTAACAAGAGTCTGAAAACAGTGGCAACAAAACCTCAAAGAGCTTGTTGCCTAATATTTGTATGATCTGATCCCCTTGAGTCAGCACTGCTTCACTTTTAAAAAGGTAAAAGATTATAGGATTGCAAACAATACTGCCTGAGCTGCTGCTTTTGCTTTATGTGTGGAAAAAAACTCTGTAAGTGTTAGATGACTGGATCAGCCATAGAAATATCTTAATGTATGTAACAGGGAAGAATTACTTCCTGGTGTACATCTGGTGTACAGTGTTGGAAGATCATTCCAAACTGATGTTTAGGTGAGGACAGAAAACACAGATGTGGCATCTTTAAGCTCTCCAACATTTTGTTTTTAATGCAAATAAAACCAGGAGCAACTGCTAAATTTAAGGCGTGTACCCCCATCATCTCCCTCCTCATATCTGGCTATTTAGTATAATCACAGCTTCACCTAAACATGATTTAACACAAACATAATTCTTCTAAAAAAACAATCTAGTCCATTTCCGTGCATTGAAACTATGTATATTCAAACCCATGGTCTGAAGATGTGATATGTGTCTTATTTTCTGAAAGCAACCTGTAACCTGGTTAGTAGTTTCATAGGTTTATGTCTGATGTCCAAGTCAATCTTTCTCTAATCAGAAGGTGCTCTTTGGAGTTGAACACTGATCTCAGATCTTTACTGAAGTTTAAAGTTGGGATAAAAAAAAATAAACGCAAGTTTCAATCATTATATCTGTTCAAAGTTCATTGTTATACATACAGACCTGCTAATGAGCGACTCCTGGAGGCAACCAGACTCCAAGTAAATCACAAGTTTGAGAAATACATTTTAAAACAAAAGTAATACAAAAAGCATCCTCAAACTGCCTGTGATGGACTGGTGACCTGTCCAGGACGCACACCGCCTCTGGCCCGATGTGAGCTGGGACCACCCCCACCCCCCACCCCCCGCAACCCTGTTCAGGGAGAAGTCATAAAAAATGGATGGATCCTTAAACAGTGACACAAAGCCACAACATGTTAAACTTAGACTGTTACTTTACTTATTATCCCATCCAATACTCTGCCTTCAGGAAAGTTTTCATGTTAAAAAAGGCCAAATCCTTTAGATTAGCCCAAAATAGCCCAATGACCAATCAACTCGTCCCAGTCTCCTTCACACAGCATCAAACCAGGCTGGTAGACATTTCTGCAGGAAAGAAAGGTAGGAGTGAGGGTGAGGAGGGGTGGGCTTAAGGCAGAGGTTATATAGTTCACATATAATGTCAGAAATCAACTTTTCATGTTAACAAGAAAAAGTTGATTCTTATTCCAGAGACTACCTGAGATAATCCTGTGGATTATAAAAAACATTTATTTTTGGTAGGAATCTCCGTAGCATGCAGGGGGGCGGTGGGGGTGGGGGGAGAGGGGGGGGGGGAGGGGGGATCTTTGACAGTCTCCTCTGCTGTTCACTTTCTGCAAGCGTTGGATGACAGCCCCCCTGTCAAAGCACAGTAAAGATAATCTCCCAATCCAAGTCAGAAATAGGCTGCTCTCCAATTAAACAATGGTATTACATGAGCTGGAGCGAGATGGGAAGAGGCACAATGAAACAGACGGACACCGAGGCTGCTGTGAGGAAGACAGGGGGACAGATAGGAGAGGGGCAGCGATGGCCGATGTGCGTCGACAGGCAAGCAGGTCTAATGAGAACTGCTGTAGTCATGTGCACCCACCCACCCCCTGCCCCCAACCCTACTGCTTGCTCACTCATTTGCTTAACAAGTTCATTTGTGCGTAGTCCCTCATCGGGGTATGGCAGTCAAGTGATGCGCGAGACTAGCCCGCGGAGCTGTTGGCCCTCGCAAGCTGTTCACCTGTATCTGACTTACCCACACACACACACACACACACACACACACACACACACACACATAGATGTGGCATCCAACAATGCCAGCAGTGAGATCAAATGGTGTGTGTGAGCACAGGTCTGAAGCTGCAGAATCTACACAAGCTGCACAGATTCAAGTCACTCCTTTTGACTTGTGTCATTTTAAACATCAATTTAAAAACGGACGTTATTGTTCAGTTGCTGCTTTAATAATCAGACAATTTATAGCTTATATTTCTAACTGCGGATACAACTATGCAGAATAAAAGCTTCGGCGGATGTGTTGGTAAACAGAACACAACATTTATGGGTCTTTTAGAGGGCAGCAGCCTTTTGCCATGTTGGATTCAGTCAGCTGGAAGTTAGAGGACGATGATGGTGTCTAAGAAGCCTGAGGTGGTGTAATTATGAAGTGCATGACATCTGCAGCACCATCAGTCATCTTTTCACTATAAAACATCCCCTTATCCTCCAGATTACATCGGGATAGACTCCAAAGTCAAATAAGACTGAGGAACTTTTGGGTGCAATTATTAAATTATAGTAAATCTAAAAAAATAAGTAAAATTTGGGGATAAGGCTCCCTGCATTAGCAGTGAATCTTTTTTCTATGATTATTCACAAGCAAATTTATGTAAAGGTAAAGTTGCACAAAAGAAAAGACATTAATACAGTTATAACCTAAAAGTTTCATCTTTTCTTTAAATATAGGCCAGCTTTCTTGTGTTTTTAATGATTATGTAACATTTTGATGAATTAATTATCAAATATAGTCTTAATGGTAGCTATAAGACTAAAAAAAATGCATTTCTGCATTTCTTCTGATCCTGTACCAGTTAGTAGAACGTGATGGCATAAGAAGATCAGTTTTTCCACAGTTTACACTCATTTTAATATCAGAACAGATAATCAGCCACAGGAAAAAAATAAAGATGGATCTTCTAAAATGTCACTAAAGAGTCTGTGGGGATAAATTGTTTCAGGAAAGGATACAGTGAGGTTAGGTTGCTGACATTTTTTAAATACTAAAAACATGAAACTAAATCACATATTCTTTGTTCCTCATGTGTCACCGCTCTCCACCAGAGCCGCTTTTTAAGGGTCATCATCTCCACGGAGTCGCCCTCAATCCTTATACGGCACAGCTGTACTGTTTCCACAAGCGGGGGACACACACTTGCAGCCTCAATAAGCACGATCAGCCTTACACCCCGTCCTCGTGTTTTCTTGCTTACACGGTGAGCCTGCTGCCTCAACAAGCCTCATCATCAGCTCTTTTCTCTTCTGGTCTTTGCTTCCTACAAATCCATGACAAAGCTCATGAAAAAGCCTCATCAGCCCTTTCTCCTCACCCACTTTACCAGTTTTGCTTAAACTTTTCCTTCTTTCTGTAACTTGCAGCACAATAAAATGCAAATGTAGAGCATGCAGGTTTGAGCAGTTTATCACTTAGAACTGCTGAATGTGGGCAGCTACAACACCATCATTTCAACTCATTTATATCACACATAATCCATTTAAATGTTATTTATTTAATAATGCACTGTACACCATGTGTACTCTGAGCTATACATAACCTTATCTAGGTAATGCTGAATTGTATTTGCTATGAGTCTAAATGTTCATCGTTATGATCGCACTATTGACTTTCTAAAATGCTTCTTAATGATTAAACCAATTAGTAATCTTTTCTCTTTTTTCCCCTTTACATTTTCCCCCCTGCAGCAAAATAAGATGCTAATTTGAGCAATTCTCTAGTCCAGGTTTGATTAATGCCCAGGAGAAGAATAAATAAAAAAAAGTTTGTCTTTCACCTATGCATGTACTACAAGAGCTAGGGGAATGTTAGCTTGTTCGCTAATTGGCTTATCCAACAAACTACTGATTAACTGAGTGTGTGTGATGAGAGTGTAAATATCAAAGTTTAAGTGTCTATAAAAAAAGAGTAGCCTACAATTAAATTTAAATTAGCTTATCTTTTCCCTCTAATGCTAGCTGATGCTAATGCTAGCACAATAGATGACCAATAGCCGCCAGTCATCACAGACTACGTTAAACATTTAGGTGAATCTGTGTTTGTGCTGCTCATTCTTCATAAAACTTTACCATCGCTTCCATATGATAATGAATCTAAAAAGATGTGCAAAAAGAAGATGCTACACACACAGGCTGTAGTATTGCAACATTTCTTAATGTGTATTCCAGATAATTCTGAATTGGAGCCATATCCCAGTGTGGGTTTAGGAGGCAGACACCCTCTCTACCTTTAAGATCAAACTTACAACCTTCCTCTTTTAATAGATCTCATACCTAAAGGTGCTCTAGCCATCAGTTACTGCTGAGGTACATCCCATGATGTACTGAGCTCTTCCCTATAATTTCTCTGCTTCTTATCTTCCATAAACACATGACAGTAGTGGCATCATTAGGGTATTTCTCCTTTTTCTGCAGATCTTCTTTGATAAAATGCAGTGCATGTTGATCAGTCTTTCCTGTCCTTTCCACTCCAACCGGTCGATTCCCGTTGGCTGCCCTCCCTGACCCGGGTTCTGTTTGAGCTTTTTTCTTCCTGTTAGAAGGAAGTTTTCCTCTCCACTGTCAGCTTGTGCATGCTCAGGATGGGGAGTAGGATACAAATAAGCTGAACATGCTTGAACATCCTGTAAACGTATAATTTTCTCATTTCAACTTAAATAAATACAAGATTGACAACAAAGTGGGGGTTACTTGTGCATCAAGTGAGTGAGTAAAGTCTAATAAATTTTAAAATAGCCTGATTTATTAACCTAAAAGCTCAAATTTAAACTAGGAAGGCATAAGGGATGAAAATAACCCTCAGATTGATTTCTTAAAGCGTCAGGGTTGGAGGGTTACACCTTTCTGAATACAAAGTGCCTTACTGCCACTACACAGAGAGGTAAATTTCAGATTCCCACAAAGGTCCAGTTAGTTCTGGTTTGTTCCAGGAGCCACAAACAATGAATGGACTCAGCAATAAGGTACAGTGAAGACTCAAAGGCTCTTAAAGGCAACTTAGCATGAATTATATATATATTGATATGACTGAATGCGCGATAACTGATATGCTGAATGCACTTACACATATTTTTACCTTTGTCCATCTGTTTTTCTTTAATCTCTTTTAAAATGAACACATTTAAATCAGCATATAGGCTTGTTCACGGTTATAAAACGTCATACTGAACTAAATCCATGTTAAAGAAAACCCCAGTAGACACACTCAAGGAGAGAAAATTCTGCCCGTTTCCACTGAGGGCTTTGGGCTGCTCACTCTTGCCATGACCCCAGCATGCGTTAATCGTGTTTCTGCCTGAGGAAGGAAATTCAAGCAGGGTGACTGACCACAGTATGACCTTCACAGCCCCCAAAATACTGAGGTAGACTCCACAAAGCTATTGAACCGCATAAACACTTAACTGTTTCTGATATTAAAATATCTGTGCTGCTTGTACACAAATCACCTTTAAGTTCAGCTGATGCATGGTTTACCTAAAACTTTGTTGTGCTTCATGGCAATTATAAGTGTGAAAATCTTGACCCCCCCTAACCCAAAGTGTGTGTCTGTTTTCCCTGAAGTAAGGCACACATTCTGAAACTGACCTGTTTAGTTTTTTTTAGTTGGCTGCCTTGTGCGATTCATCACTGCATACGTTAATCCTCTATACCAGTTTGTCCCATTCAAGGTTGCGGTTGGTTGCAGTCTTCACCAGCTGTTACATGGCAGGAGGCAGTGTTTCTCAGTCCGAGTCCTCAGGACTCACTGCTCTGCATATGTTTTCTTACTCTACTACAACTGATTCAGATTAATAAACTACTTCATTACGTTCTTTGCAAGTCTGTTTACAAGACAATAATTTCCTTTAAATTAAATGGTAAAATCCTAAGTTTGTATGCATACAAACTAAAGAAAAGTCAAGTTAGATACATTATGTAATACCTTATCTTGCTTTGTTCCTGAACATAAACATTGGCTAACTGTGATTCACATAAAATGTTAAAGGTACAACAGAGAGGAGCTCACAAGGACTGCTGTTCTTAGCAGTAGTATTTATGAGGGTTTTATTTCTGTCTAATTTCCTTTTATTTCTCTGGCATATCTCAGCATAGTTTGTTTATATTCTCTAAAAATAGTTACTACACCATTAGCAGCATATCGAGCAACAGGCATGCATAACAATAAGCTTCACAATTACAGCTTACAGCCTCTAGTTCAGAGGTGTCAAACTCAGGTCCTCAAAGGGCCGGTATCCAGCAGGTTTTTGTTGTCTCCATGCTCCGACACAGCTGATTTA
>JBAMHV010000008.1:6269740-6297523 GCA_037177535.1 Pseudomugil gertrudae
CCCCCCCCCCCCCCCCCCCCCCCCCCCCCCCCCCCCCCCCCCCCCCCCTCCCCCCCTCCCCCCCCCCCCCCCCCCCCACCACATGCAGGTCTGGTGGATGTGCAAAAGCAATTCTTCATTGCAAAAACGGTTCAGTAAAAAATAGCTTTAAAGAATATTACATGCAGTAACAAGACAGAGGGGTGTGTTTAATCCAGGTTAAGATGAAGCATATTTTTTTCAGGACTATCGCTTAACTATTTCAGTTAATAGAAACATCACACTAATGGCAATGGGACCGGCATTAAAACATACAAGCATAGATACCTGTGCTGGTGCAAACACCAAGAGTTTAGTTTAATAATAAATAAATAAATACATAAAAATCTGGTTGATGTGTGAAAACCAAAAACCAGCCTTATTTTTAATGATTTATTTTTAAATATTATTGATAAATAAACCAGATGAGTTTCAATCTGACACAACCTGAAAACATCACATATATCAGTCACTGCCATTTATATTCAATCTCATATCTAAAAAGGCCATTTTCTGCTATCTGTTACAGACATTGTTTAAATGCTCGTGCAGATAAACATTAAGATTTTTTTCCCCTATTTTGGCAATTCTTTACATTAACATTTATTAGGGAGACTCCTGTATGAGATGTCAGTCTCAGTTAACAGCATTACTGCTGGAAATACACCTGCACTGCAGCCGAGACGAGACAGGTATCGCTGTTCTGATTGTTCCTGGTACATTCCCCGTAAAAAACATGATGTTTATGACACAGCAGGAGCGAAACCCGACATCTACTCCTCACAGCAGAGCAAGTGTTTCAAATCGCAGATATTTTTATGTGTTTAATGTGTTTAATGTGCACACTCTACTAGAGGGAGTGTAATTCACCTGCGGGCATGGCACACATGACAAAAAGTAAATACTGTTAAAGTTATTAACATCAGACTGTTTTGCTATTATAGTAAAAAAAATAATAGAATAGAATAATTGTAACATAAACTGAATTTAAAAGGTTGCAGTTTGTTCACGCTGTGGGTTTAAAGTGAAACAGCTGGATTATATCACGCTTTGATCACAGGCCAGTCTTTCATTGACCTCTTCGCCCATTTGGCCTTGATGGTGATGGAGGGGCAGCTGTGGCCTGCACAGCCTGACAGATGAATGTGGGCCTGAGCCGCCAAATAGGTACCATGACAGTCCAACTCCTCCTTCTTCCCCTCCTACTCTCACATCCCGGCACATACATCGACATGGCCGACATTTTAAGGACTAAAAGTGGAAAAGAAGTAACTAAGGAGTAAAAACAAAGAGACAGATATCCATCCATCCTGTAAAAAGCTTGTGCCAGGGCACCATCTGCTCATCCGCTCGGTGGAAGTTGCGGCTTTCAGGCCAGTCAAAGACAACGCTGTTAAGATTGAGGGGATGGGGCTCCTTTTCAGAGCTGTGAGCAAGCAGGAGAATTAAGTTTGGACAGAAAGGAGTCCTGGCAGAAGGCGAGCTGTTGAGCCAAGCGGTAGCAGGAAGCTACCGCCTTGTGTTTCCTGAGATTTATGTTGACCGGTCCATCCACCAACCATCTGGGCTAGCACAGATAAATCTGACCTGACTGAAAGGCCAAAGGACGCCCAAAGAAGTAGTGCAATGTTGAGGAAAATCAAGCGACAAAGACGATTTACAGTCTTCAAATAGAACATGAAAATGAGAAAACGTTTGAGACGAAGACGTTTCTCTTACAATATGTTGCTGTGGATGTAAAGAAGCGAACGAGGAAGAGATGGAATTAGAGAGAGGGCAGAGTGGAGTGACATTTTGTCTGTACACGCTTTCTTTGAGTCGTTGCTGACGACTCTTAGCCAAAGTTGACATCACTGTCCAACGCTGCTGAGGACAACAGGCCCAGCCATCAGAAGCAACCAATCCCAACAGGCGAGTGCTACATCAGCGTGCACAAGCAGCTGTTTTCTACAACCTCCCACCACTCTGCACTTTATTAACCTAAATAAACAAATGAAGCCGTATGAAAGCTAACTGAAAGTCAGAAAAACATTAAAAACCATCTTTCTTCCGATATCTAACCACTTTTCATTTACTGCCATACATGGCAGCGGCCATATTTATACCACTACTTTTACAATGTTTGGACAAACTACATGTGTGATGTGAGAATCTTATGAGCTTAAAACCACAGTTTAACACATGCTAGGGCACTTATGCATAACAACTACAAAGAAGACAGTACTAATGTATACAATGTTGAAGCAGCTGTCTGTAGTGCAACCATTTCTGCACCAGAGCCCACTGCATCCACTCACACATGAAAACATGTTTGTCTGGAAGACTTCTTGCAACTGATTGACAGTCTGATAAGAGCTGAGCTTGCCATTGGATCTTCTTCCAATGTCCGTCTTTGCCACTAGATGTCAGTAACTTTTTACACACTGTACCTTTTAATCAAGACTGTTCTTCACCTCTTAGCTGAACCAACTCTGCAGCTTTTTCTTGCAAACATTCCTCATTTATGCTGATTGCCTTTTTCCAGCTGATGCAGAAACACATCAGTACAGACTCCCTAGTGGCTACAGCGAGTCATTGCAACCACTGATCCTCCTGAGCTCCTTGAGTGATGTCAAAATGTTTGACGCTTCATGGTGACTATTGAGTATGGCCAGGATCTACTAACAGGCAGAGGCTATTAAAATAAATCCTCTTATGACAATTATTTAACTTCTTCTCGATCTTAACTAAGCCGTTGTAGATTATACCAAACACTGACTGACTTCACAACAAAACCAGTAAAAACCCAATCTCCATCGTTCGACTGGGAGAGAGTAGAGAGCAGGCGAGACTGATAACGTACTAGATGTGCACAGGTTTATTTTTAAAAAAATCTTTTAATGTGAAGGCTCATCTTGAAAGGGCGCGAAAGAGGGAGGGATAAAATCAGCGGGGAGGAAAGGAAGGCTTCAAACAAGCCAGAATGTCAGTGGAGAGATGGAGCTCGGAGTTTGTGTTTATCACCATCTCAAGACGGACTGAAGGACTTTCAGGACTGAGAGGCAGCGATGGAGGGAGAAGTGACCTGACTGTCAATGACACCAGACCTCTATTTAAAGCTTTGCAGTCAGCGCAAGCCTGACACCGAACGTTTACCTCTTGGCCTCGACTCTTATCGGGCAAAAAAACTGTGGAAATGTGTTTATTGTTTCTGGTAAAGAAGAAATGAGGGGGGCTAAGCAAATGCAGAGAAAAGCTTCTTTTCCCTGAATAAAGACATAGTTTAGCTTTTGGACAGGTCTGTCTTCAACACATCAAGGAGACAAACGTTCAAACATGTTCAGGAATTAAATGTGATTTGTCTTTATGGTTATTAAAACATGACGTTTTAAGACAAAAGTGAGGCTGACTTTGTGAGTTTTGGAGGTCTGTTAGCACAGATAAACTGTACAACCTGGTCACAAAGTGGGACAAAAGGGGGAGGCAGAGAGTTACTCAACTAGTGGTCCAGCAGCTGCATCCCACCAGAGCGATACAGCTGAGATGTGGCTGCATCCATGTGTGACAGTGTGTGTGTGTGTGTGTGCACTGTTCATTAAACAAGGAGAAAACTTACCAGGATCCCAGCAAACTGCTTCTCTTCCATCCTTCAGGACCAAAGATCCTCCACCTCTCTGCTGCTCTCTCTCTCTCGCTCTGTCTGGGATGGATTTGTCCACCGCTCGCGGTCAGGGTTGGAAGTTTTCTGAGGTAGCTGCGGTTTTGCTCAAGTGTCTTCACCCCGCCACGTCAGGCTCTCTGTCTCCGTCCCCTCTTCTTCTGTGTTGCTTGCAAGTGTAGCTGGAGTGGCGTCGCTGCTTTGTGTTAATTCTGCCCTAATCCAGAAACTTTTCTATGCTGTGAAAAGAACACGTGACAGGCAGAGAGGGGTGGAGGGAGAGAGGGGAGGGAGGGGGGAAGGAGAGAAAGGCAAGGCGACACTTTTCAGTTATTTTTCTTCTTGGCTAAGATCAAACCATCTCCTTGGTCTTTAAATATGACCCGACTTTGGAGGCAAAAAAGATTCTTCTCAAACATCATCAACCTTTAATGTTCTTGTCGATAGTTACATAAACATATTAAAACATATGTAAAGAATTTCAAAAGCATGTAGTAAAAGATTTGCATATCGTAGCAAAGCAGCAACTTTAACAAAGTGCCCTTTTGTGAGCAGAGATTAACTGTTCAGACTGCACACTGATGTGTATGCTGGCCAAACTGGGGAAAAAAAACATTCAACCCAGATTAGAAAGGTGGCAGAAAACACTTTGTTCTGGTAAAACATTTCTGAAATACTCGTGTTTACATTTCATTAAGATATTTAAACTTTTATTAAGTGATGCATGTGATTTACACATGAACTACTTTTATTAACTCGATGAATCACTTGATGCAAATCTCATTTCTAAAAAGGTAAAATAACTGCCTAAAGTCACACAAATACAAAGAAAATTACTGAAATATGTTTATATGATTAGACAATACAAACAGATTTAAAGATTGATGCAATTTAAATAATTCACACATAATCTAGAGGACTGAGGATAGAAACTTTTTAAAAGACATTTTTAAAAAACTCTTAAAAATAGCTAAAAAATTATGCCCGGTCAAGAAGAGTTTTTTCAGCCTTTCGACATAGAAGTTTGTCACAAAAGTGTAATAGAAACACTTTCATCCCATGTACACATCCTCAGGTGTCACACGGTAGGTCATGTGACCAGTTAGTACATAACTGGGAGTTTTAATGAGTTATAGAAAAGGAAATGAGGCTTTTGGGGGACTTTGAAAACCCGTAGCACATTTCTGCAATAACTACAAAACATTGGTAACATTGCATGTGCCACAAACTTTTTGTAAAAATCGCTACCAGCTGACGAGATTATAAGTTATTTGAAGCTATAAATATATAGATATATGGTTCCACATAGGAGGTGTGTCTCTGGCATGCATGACTTGAATAAATGTAAATGCAGAGGAATAGTTGTAATTCTGGAAAAACATATCAGCATAGCAGCAACTTTACAAAAATCTTACGTAAGCTGAATATGCCAAACATCTTGTTAGTATAATTTATAAAATCTGTCACTCCAGAGGGTCAAGAGAAATCTTCAATTTGCTGGCTCCATGAAAAAAATACCCTAAAAAAAGGTACAAGAAGATCAATAAGCCAGGACATTAAAACTGCTGATGTGTAAAGTGGGTGATGCAAATCTCAGTAGCAAGCATTTTATATATGGCAACAGTCCTTCTGTCCACAGCATGGTCAGGCATACAATGTGCTTAAACAAGTTCAATCCAAGCAGCTTCCTTCCCAGAACAGACCAGGGAAAGTGTTACAATTCAACTTCAGAAAGACATAAAGCTTAGAGAAGAAGCAAGATACTCACAATTTAATAGCCAAGTAAAAAAGAAAGAAAGAAAACTGATTAACCACATTTTTAACTAAGCCCTACGCGGTTGTCATGTAAAGACTCAAACAGAAACTCTTCTGTCTGTCTTTATTCAGCTGACTCAGTAGATACAAAAAAATAACAGTGAATGAAAAGCACTTTAACAAAAGTGGCCAAATATAGCCACCATTCAGTGTAACACAGATAAAACCCACACACAAGCAATCACTTCCACTATCACGTTTAAAAGTGCCCACAGGGACCAAAGCTGTCCCGGGACATCCATCACACAGCACACTGCACACTAATCCAAAGATGACTGGAATGACTGGAAACAAGACTGGGCTAAAAAGTGAAGCTCACCATTCACGATGTGATGCTGGATGAGAAAAGAGAAACAAGATAAAGAGAATCAGCAACTTGAACATGAGCAGCGGGAGCCAGCTCATCCCCCCCGAGAGACTGTGTGATGAATTCCCAAAGCTTTCAGTTTGTCTGGCTGCATGACTTTTCAATTGTATATACACAGCAGCGAGCCAAGCCTATTGGACAAGTCTAGAGGGAGTGGCAGATTAAACCCACCCAAACATGACCAGTTTCTTAGTCAATCTTTGGCATCCTCGAGCCAAAGATTTAATTAAGTCCCAAAGCATTCAATTTAAACACATTAATTTATTGTTTCATGGTACTATTAACTATATTTTACTGTGAATTTATTTATTTTTACTATGGGCATTGGGGACAGTGCCTCCAGAATGACTTCTCTTCAATAAAAGGGACCGGAGGCTGTGCTTTACCTGTCCACAGTCACAACTGGTCAGGTCAGAGCACAACACATGGGTAATAAGAGGAGAAAAAAGTGTGTATCCCTGGTCTACACCAATAGGAGAAAGTGGGGGTGCAGTGCAGCAAATCTTAAAAAGGAAAAAAAACTAAGTTTTTTGAAATATCAAATGGGTCATCCCGCAGTCAATCTGAATGTGAAACTATAAACTGGCAGAGTGTTGATGAATGACGAGGATAAAGTGGATTTTAGTGTGTTCAGTTCACAACTCTGACAAGACATGCCCAAAGCGGGACTGGGTTCTACATTAGAGACAGGGTGAGAAATATGCCTGGGCAAATAATCCAAACCTTTTTTTGTCATTCATTTTAAATGTTTTAAAATTTAGTTTTCTCTTAAATATATAGAAAAATATTAATTAAATTAATATATATATTTAAAGAGTGTTTGATTTTACATTTTAATAATATACACTCTTCTATTATGAAAATATTTGCAACAATAAATTTTAGAGAGCTGGGAAGTGTGGGCTCCCTTGCTTGCTTTTGTCCTTGTGACACTACTCTAGATAAGAGGAAGAAAATAGATGGATGGCTGTATTTTATTGTTATTATTTATTTAGTTTTTTGTTCAAAGTAAAAAACTTTTTGACGTTGGATAAGAAAACTGTCAACAAAGTAAATGAAGGAGGACGAGTTCAGCCCGTTTTATTAAGAAAAAGCTTGATCATATAGTCACATCGCTCACAAAGCAATGAGATTGACATGTTCGGTTAAAAAGGTGACATGGCTTCAAAAGAAAGACTTTGACAATGACTGGAGTATTTTAGAAAAATTCAAAGCATTTCCATCTACAACAAAAGAGCACACAAGAAGCACTTCTCCCTGTCCTGACACAATGACAGATGATTGGCAGGGATTCTGAACTGAATGTTTAGTGTGTAAGAACATGCGGGTTTTATCTGTAACCCATGGTCAAAGCAACCTGTTACAGCTGCTGGCTACATACACCGGATCAGCGCGGCATCTCCAGTGATGTGGACGTTGTATCAGTCTGTTATGGTGAAGAAGGAGCTGAACCAAAAGGTGAAGCTCTCGATTTACCAGTCAATCTACGTTCCTACCCTCACCTACGGTCATGAGCTTTGGGTCATGACCAAAAGGACAAGGTCATCGAAAACAAGCGGCCGAGATGAGTTTCCTCCGGATGGTGTCTGGACGCGCCCTTAAAGACAGGATGAGGAGCTCGGTCCCCAGGAAGGAGCTGTTTCTCCACATCGAGAAGGGTCTGCTGAGGTGGTTCAGGCATCTGTTTCAGATGATTTTGATTAGACTCTACTCGCTTGTTGCACTTGTTACTGATGGCAGCTCCATGTACCATATATTTGTAGCATCACTAGTCTAAAATGCCGTCTGTTTTCAGCCTGCATTTTTGGCTTAAGGAGTTAGCCCTCATAGATGATATCTCACTCTTTCTTTTTGGTTAAGTGAATGTTTCTCTACTTTTACATGGATAGCCTTTTTCAATCTCAACTGAAAACCTATACAGACTGATGACATCTACTTACACTGAGCTTTATATGAAACCATGGACTATGGTCAGTTACTGGTGATCTCATCTGAGTCACAACACTTAACTGCACATTAAACTCTCAAACATTAGTGGTTTCACAAACTACTAAGCTGAAATGTTCCACTATCCTCACCAGAACTGAAGAAGTTCTTCTGGATGAAGAATGAACTGGAGCAATCAAACCATGTCCAGTTCAATGCAGGTGGAAAGGGCATGCAGTCCTCTAAAAAGCTGATAAAGCCAACTCCAGGGGGCTCATGCCAAGCACAGAACAACTGCTGACTGCTGAAAGTTAACTTCAACAACCCTACCAACCCTGGCTCGTAACAACTAATTTCATAACAAGCAGGATAAAGAGTTCAGAACATTACCTTCGTTAGCTTAAAAACACCACCTATTCCCTGGTGGAAAACAATACCTTAAAGGCTTTTACAATTGGATTTTCTGCACAGACGCTAATGAGCTCTTTCTTGTTTCAAGGCAAAACTTGAAGACAGGACAAACAAAACCAAGAGGCACCTATGAACCTATTTTTAGCACTTCCCCTTTGTGGCAGTGGAAAGTTATTACAGGTAGTTAAATATTTGGAAGCACTCTGCAAAGCTGCAGAGGTACGTTGGGCCCTCATTCTGAATTATGATTTTCTGTTTTATTTCCTGTCTCAAATAGCAGCCCCCACCTCAGGACCCAAATTAAGAGACTTGTGTCAGCAGATGTTTTTAAAGTTAAAGCATAAACAGTAGTTGCACAGCTCAACAGAGCAATATTTGTTTAATAATAGAGCCTGACCAATTTATCGACTGGCCAATTAAATTGGCCAATATTAGCTCTTTCCAAAGTAGCCATTTTTGTCTGAAATGTAGATTTGTGTTTCTTAATATCTCATAGAACAGTAAATGCTGTTAAGTGTCAGAGTTATACAGACTGATGCATCCGTGTGTGGGTAGATATTGTAATGGAACATTAGAGTAGTGGACTGAACCGAGCCAACGGGTACGTTCATAACAACGTTGTAAAATTAATGACTCAGCAATTCTCCAGTTTCAGTTTCTCTCTTTCACACATGACACTCTGTCATGTGAATTGACCTGTGCTTTGTAACGTCATGCGTTTCATTTACATTGCATTGCTGAAGTTGTGCTAATCTGCATGACTAGCAGTTTGCTTTGATTTTCAGAAAGAGATGTTTAACTTCTACATTATACTGAGGACATAAAGAAGATACAATATTTTTTTATATTTATTCCTCTGTCGGTTTTGTGAACAGTGTATCATACTGCGCTTTAATAAATCTGATATTTTGTCAAAGTATCAAATCAAATGTCACCACCATATTCTGTCTAAAATAAAATTATATTGAGAAAATCAGATTCTTATTGAACCCATCTGAGGTGCAGTGATCGGTGCGTTTACCAGCTCAGGGCTTCACAAGGCTGAATGATGGTGCAGTAATTCCTGGTCGACTCTTAACTACAACCTTCTTTTAGGAGTTTGCTTTCTTCTCGTGCCAGTGTGATTTTCTTCCACAACAGGAAAAAAATGTATTTGTAAAAAGTTATTTGGGGATTCTAAACTGACTCTGAATGTTAATATGAAGAAACGTTCATAGATGGATAGATCTGCTTTTATCTGTGAGATAATGTTCGGTTTGCTGATATTTCTGATAAAAGGATTGATGTGCTGGAAATAATACTAGAATGATGCTTTCAATAAAAAAGAAATGGAGGAAGTCTGACTTTTAAATGGCAACATCACTTCCCACTACCTGACAGCTGCAATATTTGTATGTAATCTCCTGAGGGCTGAGCCCCCCTAACTTTCAATCCTAGAGACGCCCCTGCTGCCAAATATCTGTATTGGCCCCAATACAATCTGTATTAATATTGTAATAAAAAAGGAAAATAATGTAAAATATGATGAAAGCAACAAACTTTACCTAATATATTTTAGAATCAGCCTTAATGACTCCAGTACCACATTAATAGTTATGCATTAACATCATTGAGTATTTCTGCTATTACCACATTTTCTAAGAAGACCTGATGATGAGTCAGAGAACTGTAAGTGAGACAGCACATAGCTGATAAATAACTCATAATATTGTCATGTTATATCATGTTCCACCAATACTGATGCAAAAAACCAAGGTGAACACACACAAGGAAGACTCGTGTGTTACACAATCACACAGCTGTTATGCAAACTGCATCTGCACTGTGAGAGACCTTAGTTCCCTTCCTGACATGATGTACAACAGAGCGGACTAAAGACAAAACTGCCTCCATTATTGCTAGCCATGCTCACAATGCGTCATATTGTTGGGCTTGCAAAGCAGCTGTGTCTATTTTCAATGAGGTCAATATGCAGCAGTGTGATTGTGACTCCAGGGGTTCTGTTTTGTCAAGATAGACAGCCTTTTTCTCACACTGTATACAGATATATGGCAAAATATGACTATAAAAGTCAAAAGTCACTCAAAGAACTCTTAACTATGCTAAGGCATGAAGAGAAAAAGAGTCAGCAAATTAGGGAAACACTTTGGACAGCTGGAAAACAAAAAGACTTTTAATAAGGCAGTGGAAATGGAAATGAGAAAAAATGTGTTTTAATTAAATGTGGTAGATAAAGAAGAGGAATTTCTGAGAAAATCATTATCTATATCAGTAAAACATAAAGTATTAAAACCAACCACATAACAATGTGGGTTGCCATGGCAATTGGGTAAAAAAATCCCACACAAAACATGTCGAGATGATGAAAGCAGAATAAAAACTAATGTTGGAATAAAAACACATGCAAGCAAACTGACGCCTGTCATTTTATTAATCATCTGTCCATTTCATCCTGCCAACCTGCCTGCACCCTCACCTGGAGAGGAAATGGATCATCAACCACACCTTCACCTGCACCTTCCAGATTTGTCAGACCCTCAGCCAATCAGGTTTTTGTAAACATCTCTGAATACGACCAAGATCTCCACCCAGAGTTAACAACAGAAATAGCAACAAGTACACAAACCACAAATACATAATAGTACAAACACAGTTTACAGTTCACCTGTGTGCAGAAGCACTAAGAGATCCCACACACTCAAATTAAACAGGCTTTTTTCACAAGCAAAAACATTTCCAATTTAGATTAGACATTTAGAAATTCAAGGCAAGATGCTTCTGTTCACCTTCCTTTTGTCAGATCTTAATGTTCTATTCTCATTTAATACAAGTGTTGCATAAACAGCTTTGTGACATGTTTTTCAGCTGCTTTAATCATGTCTTCAACTGGATCCGAGTACATGACATACACAGAGATGTCAATGTTTTCTTAATTACTTAATATGCTTACGTGTGAGTGCAGATGTAGGCTTTGGATGTAAAAATGCATGTACAGACATTCACTAAAGCTGTAGAGACTGGTAACCAGTAATCAGTCAGTGGTGACTCTACAGGCCATTGTGAAATAAAAGTTTTGCATTAATTCATTCATTTATCTCCAGTAGGCTGGGTTACTGTAATGGTCTTTTAACAGGACTTCCTATAAAGAGCATTAAATATCTGCAGCTCATTCAGAACTTTGCTATACAAATAAACTTGCCTAATCCCATAAGGAATTTCTAATGTTCTAGTAGTTTTTTTAATCCATCTGTTCAGTTCTTAGTTATGGTGCAACTGTTCTGAACAGTTACTGGACCGATAGCAAAAAAATACTATGTTTAGCAACAATGCAACCAACATCATCCTCCCACCTCCGTGCTTGTGCCATGTCTGTATTTATGCTACATCGCTGGATAGCTTCATGCTACACATGCTCAACTTATTCCAAGACAAACTCAAATATCTAATTTAACCAAGTAATAACTACTTACATCATTACAGGCACGTTGCACAGAATGTTGTTCTTAGAAGTTAAGGTTATGTTAGGTGACATCCTTTGCAGTGTGCACACAGATTAGATTCAACCGCACACACATCTTAAACTATTTTAAAAGCTCTGTGATGACTTTAATGTTTAAAATGTTATGCAAGAAAGATTAAAGGTTTTAAATGTGGAATACCCACCCGTTTCTGGGTGAAACAGTTCAGATTAAGACTCTTACTTTATCATCTTGCATTATATCTGGTGCTGAACGTGTGCACATAACACAGTTGCTACAAGTGTTTTTGGTGCAAACAAACCACATCCGGTTTCACTCTTTCCTGGTTTAGATTCTGCTGAGCATCTTCTGTGTTGGCTTTATTGTATAAACTGCAAGAACATGCTGGTCAAAAACATTAGCTTCCATTACCTCAGCTCATGCGCTGTCATCTTCCTCCTTAGGAAGCACCATCTAGAAGAGCAAAGCAAAAAAGCAGCTTCAGCTTTTAGTACTAAAGCTTTAATTTACCCATGGCACAAAGGACCTAAGTGATAAGGACCCTAAGCAACTTCTGGGAAGTGGTAAAATCGTTGGTTTCCTCTCCCCTGTTAGACTTCAGCAGAAACACTAAACCAACCATGATCAGTTTCAGGATACTGGAACAGCCAAAAACAAAGCAAATGTAAACTCATTGCCATTTTTAGCTAATGAGGTGGATGTGATCACACATGGATACAAGCATATAACCGTTCCAGATGGATGACTTATTTTTGCTTTCGTTTTGTTTTTACGTGGCTGTACTCGTCTTTACTGTATACTATTGAGCCCACACAAGAATTATCCAAATCCATATTAAACCTGTGGATAAAACAGGGAAATTTTGTTATTTACCCATCTAATGTACTCGGGCAAGACTCCACTCCCAAATTCCTTTTAAGTCGAAGCATAGTACATCATGTTTTGAATATGCTGTGTAGCTCAAAGCCCTGTTATTAGTACAGACTATCTGCAACGTTCTACTTGGTAAGAGAATTAACTTCTCATCCTCCGTTTTTTATTGCATGACATAATAAATCTTCCTTAGAATAAAATTACCGAAAGGTGCTTTGCATTGTTACAGCACTCTGCATTGAGGAAGATTCACAAAAGTCCCAAAAAGTGAAAACAGATGTGCTTTTTCAGCTAAATTAAGCTGTAGACTGCTTGTCTACAGGGATCTTTAAATCTGGTCCTAGAGAAGAGGTGCACTGCAGGTATTGAGTGTTTTCCTGCTGCAACCCACATATGCAAAAATGTAACTCACCTATATGTGGTCTAAAATGGACATGTAGTCTTTTATTGGTAAAATCCACTGGATCCACATCATTTTCATTGTCTGATTTCTTGTCTAAACAATCTGCTCTGCTCCAAAATGACTTGGTTTCAAAACAGCAAAAGTAGAACAGATGCGTATTTTAGAGAAGCAGAGGGACTGATGCTGAAAAGCACATGGTGGAACCACTCCCATTCACTAGTGTTGCAACAGTCAGCTGCGAAAGGGCGGCACACAGCGGCGCTTTCCCCTTTCGTGGCACCGAGAGGTAAATATGCAAAATTACAAGTTATTTTTGTATGTTTTTTAAATTACCATTTAAATTAATCTTCTACCACACTACATTCAGTGTGAGCTGTAAATGGACCTGAAGTGACCCACATGTGCAGTGCAGTGGAACATGTGATGTCACATGTGACAGGGTGAGTTAATGAAGGTATATACAGCCGCTAAGCATGTTTTAATCAATATTGAAGTTGCTGTGAATCAGACCTGAAGAAAGTTATGATAGGTTTTAACTGTTTGTCTTACTTTGTCCTGTCCCTTCTGGCACAGAGTTAATGTCTCCCTCACTTAAATTATGTAAAAATCAGATGAAATGTGACTGAAGTCGCTTTGTAAAAGACTGTATGTATTCCAAGGGCAAAACGTTGGGTTTGTATCACTTTTCCATGAATGGAGTAGGGATGCACGATATTACTAGCAGGACCCAGGCTTGGCCCCGTCACTGCCTGACTAATAATGAGCAGTACGGTCATATTTTAGCAGATGACAACAACATTGCTGGGAGTTATGAGAGGGGTGAAGAAGATTTCAAGTTTTAAAACAATGAAACTAATAGCTCACCTGAAAAATCGCAGTGAAGCAGTATGGAAAATTATAAAGCTGCTAGCAGCTAGCGGTGCTAAAGCTAAAACATTAACACAGAGGGTCGATGTATCTATTCAGCGAGCAAGGTTACAGAATTAACCTAATATTTAAGGATGAGGATTTATATATTTGATTACATTTTGTTATTGAGGCTGACACAGTATGTCTGTAAATATAATCTCATATTTAAACACATATACTTTTGGTCTGTGGTAAATGATAAATGGTCTTGTATTTGTGTAGCGCCTTTCTACATATAGTGCACTCAAAACACTATTCGGCCATTCACCTATGCACTCACACACACACACTCACATATTGGGTTCAATGTCTTGCTCAAGGACACTTTGCCATGCAGACTGCCAGAGCTGGGATTAGAACCATTAACTTGCTGATTAGGAAATGACCCGCGTTACTACGTGTGCCACATAGAGATGAGCCGTACATCCATTACAGAAGGAGGCACTTTGTTGCTTGAATGACCACATTTTTGTGCCATGACGTAAAAAAACAAACATTTGAAGAGCCAAAACTTTTTTTAATGTTACAAATACACCAGATCTACCTAAAAATCAGTTTTTCATCACAAACTGCAGATTATAGTAAAAATAAAAATATCAGTAACTTATCAGTTATCGGTCATGATCAGCAGAAAAATATCTGTTATCGTTTAAAAATCTTCATATAGTGAATCACTAGAAAGGAGCCTAAGTACAAGTGAAGCATCATTTATTTGACTCTAAATTGGGCTATGCTTCACAAAAACACCAATGTTAACACATCACAGGTACTCCAGGGTTATACAACCTAATTAACCCAAGTTTGTATTTTTACCAGCTTGCATCATAAATGAAAGTCCTCAGCTTACCAACAACTCTACAGACAGTTTCTAGCTGAAGTGGCAGGCATCTTTTCCCCTTATATGCATCATGGGTTTAACACAGACTGGTAAATAATTACAGCAAGTTAATTGACTTGTCAGAATAATTAAAGTTTAACTGCCATACAAAAAATGTATTGACTTTAACAACTAGTTTTGTGAGTCTATTAAAGCGTAAGCCTAATGATAGTTTAATGAAGTACATTTGACAGAGAAGCGGTAGATATAATAGATACTGCTGGATATATGCTTATAGCAGATTTAGTGTTACACAACCACACATTATTCCAGTCAAATTCATAAACAGCCACTCATTAGTTACACCCACAGTCATTTCTACATGATTGTTTGCATATTAATTACACAAGCTATAAGGTGGGTCTATTTTTCTAAAAATGGATGTTGTTCTTAAGCCCCGTGCACATCCCAATGCTGACACAGTAGAAGGCAAAACTTTGGTTGGGTTCTGGTGTCTTGTTAAGATGGTAACAGGATTTTAGGTGGGAAAACTCTTTGGTAAAGCCAAAACCTTAGACAGTGGCCTCCAGGGTGACATTTTCATGCAATGCAAGACGAGTCATGTCGGTGTAAACTGGAATTGGAATCTTTAGGATGGTGGTAACCTTTCACATCATCTTACACACAACAGACCAGACCTCTGTCATGGTTGTGCCGCTGCAACCTTATTAATGTTACATATGGCAGATTAACAAGTGGTTGGCCCGCAATGCTTTTGTTGTTGTGTTGTATTACCTAGTATTATGAGTAAGGGTACCAACTTGGGTGTGTAATTAAGTTTCACTGCCCAGTGAAGCCCTGGCGTGAGTACTACATTGTTTCTGGTTCTGTCAAAGATGCAAAGAAAAAGTTGTCTGTTCAGTGAAGTATTGTGGTGGACTAAAAAGAGCCTTTTATGTTTAGTGTTTTCACGTCGCAAAGCTCAACTCATCGTGACTCTGCTCATTGTGATATGTAAATAAGTGACTTTTTTCATGTTAGTGAAATAATAATACAAAAATGATCAAATGAGTTACAACTGTAGGGCTTGAATATGGAAAGTACACAATTTAAATGTCACAATGCACCCCATCAATCAAATCACAGGTGCTCAAGTGTGAACTGGCCTGTTACAACCTTTTAACTGTACCAGAATTTAGTCCACAAGGTTTTATGTTTTTATTCTTGCAACAAAAGAGCCTGCCAGTCATCCTCCAGGAAGGGTTGCCAGAGCTGGTATTTATCCTCTAAGATGAGCAGTTTCTAATAGCCTGAGATACTGTAACTGCAGTGACTGAGAGACAATGCCACTGTGCAGCCAGAGGCAACGTGAGCCTATGCTGTGGTTTGGTGCCCCCTAGTGGTAGCAGCAGAAATCACACACACTACAGAATTACCAGCATGCTGCTATGCAATACTCTGCCCATTTAAAATGGGTACATCAAAGCAGATGTAGAAGTACAGATGATTGTGAAGTCACAAAATGCATATTTTTCTCTAGTTTTTTTCAGTGCTGTCCATGTGTCCCCTCCGCTTTGCCTCTAATGCTCTAATACCACAGTGTTTGGGCATTCCAGACATGTCTGGACTAATGCTTCACAAAAACAACACGGAAATATCCGAGAGCCATGCTGTAAAAACTGTCTGATACAAAGCATGGGAAAATTCTACCAACATATTTTTTTCTCCTTACACTTCAACAAATATGCTGCAAGTGACTTTTTTTTGCCAGAACACTTTGTAAAGTTTCTGGACACTTAAATCCTTTGATATAGCCCTGATATTTAAACCTGGCCTGTAGTCTTGATAGGATCACTGTTTCCTTCAAACAATTATGAGATATGTGATTTTTATCTAAAGAAGTGCAGGGAAGTGAGTGTCATTAGCATATTTGCCCTTTAGCTATGTGTAGGACAGTTTACCTCAGCTATGATCTTTTAACATGCTTCTGTTGAGCGTCTGACCAACAAAACTGGATTTGACACGTTCGAATAGCAAACATATGAAATATTATTAGTACTGATGTGTGTAAACAAAAAAACACAACCAGCTGTCACAGATCAACATTAGTTTGAGCTATATTGCTACATGCTAATTCATTGTAGAAGGTTACATAGTTTAGTGTGGAGCAAAGTGAAGCTTTTTCAAGCTGTTAAGTGAAGAGCAAAGTTTTAGGTTTGTTGTTGCAATAAACTAGATTTGGTGGGAGAAAATGATTTTACCTGCCTATTTTTTAAAAAGTTATAGATGCTTTTTTTGAAAACTTGTAAAAAAAATAGCAATTTCTTTACACTTTTGATATAATACATGTCAATCTTCCTGTGATGACACCCATAGCATACAGTGTTGTGTCACGATCGGAGGCTCGGAAGTGGGGTGAGGACCCAATTGCAGGCAGGAGTGCAGATGAAATGATTTCTTTCAAGACCTGACTTAATACAAGACAAACTATGGCTACCAAAGCCAAAGCCTATTGAAAACCCAAGGACTTAAATACTAACCGAACTAAACAAGACCCAGGTGCACATAATCAAAAACTCAGGTGAAATCGATGAACAGAAAACAAGGCTGAACCGGAAGATGAAACCAAAAACCACCACACCAAGTGTTCAAATCATGGCAGTCTTGAGCCACTACTTTTTTAATACATAGTTAGGAAAAGACTAAATAAGTTCATCATTTCACTGAAATGCACAAAAATAAATGGAAATGCAGCTTACGTGGCAAAAACAGAGTTTGCACTATAGTCTGTAAAAGAATGTATTAGCTATTAGCATTGTCCAAAGGTTTAGGATTCACCTCAGTGATGCAAAAGTGCAACTCTGTCAGTCAAACTGTAATATCTTAGGTACTTTTAGGACAAACAGGTGAAAAAATCGGAACAAATGATACAACAAGTTACCAGTAAATATACACTATACAATATGTTTTGTGCAAAGTTACTGTGGATACACCATGCGTTGGTTAAATGACTTTTTAAGCCTAAATGATTCACAGCTCAGCACTGATAAGCACAAACTCCTCTGTAAATGATCATCACTAGACTGAGAATGGGTGAAAAAGCAGCCAAGCTTAAAGGAAACAAATGAACACGTGTTGTATCGCATTCAGAAAATCTAGAGGACTATTGCTCTAGTTCACAAGAAATCCAAGATGGCTTTTCAACACCACTGTCGATTATTACCTTTTCATAGTATTTTTCTATTTTTCATGCTTGACAGTGACTCATAAGAAGTCTGAACTGACAGTTCGTGGCTTCCTGCTTTTATGCATAACCGCATGCATCCGCTGAGGAAAGCAAAGAAAACAACTTCAGACAGATGAAAGAAAGGCCCTCCTGTAGTGTACGAAGGTAAGGATGTGGTGGGAGGAGGGTGGAAAGTGTGAGTGATTGGGGGCTGGGGATACTGCCATTCATGCATGCTCAGGCTCATTTTACATTCCCCACTTTGACCATGAGTCCAGCCACCAGTTTGGAAGTAAACCCTCTCCTCCGTGTCTGGCAGCAGGTTTTGGTAAATATAAACATAATAGATGATTCTGTAAATGTTTAGTTCTTCATTTGATCCTCACAAAGTTCACAATGCCAAGCTTGAAATATTTGAATGTTTTGTTTAACAGAAAAGAGGAAATGGTTGGGGTCTGGCGACCTGTCCAGGGTGTACCCCGCCTCCCGCCCAGTGTCAGCTGGGATTGGCTCCAGGCCCCCCGCGACCCCGTTCAGGGAGAAGCAGTAGAAAATGGATGGATGGAAATGGTCCATGGGGTTTTTAATTTATAAAAATCTCTCAGACAACAGCAACTACTGGAGGATGCTGCTGCTTTTGTCCTCACAAAGACCAAAATGAGGACGCATATCCCGCTTGTGCTCGTATTTATACTGGTTTCCTGTCTGCCAGAGAATGTATTTAAAATGCTGCTGCTGGTGTACGACACCTTCATTGGTCCTGGTGGTCCAATGAGTGCATTTCAGGGATGTTGTGACGCGCGCCTAACCGAATTGGCTTTCCATGTTCCGAAACAGCAAAAGTGCAAATGACATCTTTGGCCTGAACGTTCGGATTCAAAAACACGTCTTTAGCAGCAAATGAGCTGATGACAAACTATATGAACTGCAAATCCAAAACATGCACAACACCCACAGTGTGCTGATAAAACCCACCACATATCTCAAACATGGCACTTATCAGCCTGAAACACAACATGTGCTGTGAGCTGCATTTAGAAAGCATGAGGCTGCTAACCAGCACCGAGGGGTCAGAACTAAAGTTTAACACAAACAGTTGCTGTTGATTTATTTCATTGCAGCTGTTCACAGTAAAATGTGAACTATACACGCTGTGGTTTCTGTATTTATTGTTCAGGTATTCATCAGAAATACACTGAAAATGAGAGATGTGAATATTTGATATGCAATTTTCTGCTTGCGCTCCTAGCTAAAAAAAGTTAGTGTGAAGCCCTGCAGGGCCACTAAACATTAGGTCAGAGGAAGCCTAGAATCGATCCACTAACCTCCCGGCTGGAAGAGAACTGAGCTACAACCACCGCAGTAATCATGTCTCTGTACTACATCGCAAGATGTTAGCCTAAGTTTTTTCTGTTGCGTCTACAATCTGGGAGGCCGTAAAAGACGAAGTAGAAAGTGTTTTCTAATATAGAATACAGTGCGTTACACATTATATGATAACATATCATGAATATATCAATCACACAAACAAACTGATATCTCACTACTTTAGCATGTGCATATGACACATGAAAACTTTCTGAGTTTGCCTGAAACTGATTCAGCTTCCTCTTATTTTCTAACTGCTTACCTGCATAAATATGATCCATAGATATAAATATGATCTACAGTTGCTGCATCAGTTGTAGTTGAAGAAAACTGGACAGTTCCAAATCACAGGACTCAACAAATCAGTGGATCATCAGGTTCATTCACATCTGATGTTTCAGGGTTGTGTTCAATGTTTCAAAGGCTCTCCTCTGTCCACAACTATCGCCAGCGAGTCGAAACTGCAGTCGGACATCTTGTTATTGTGTTTTGTTGGTTTAAGCCTATATTTAAACATTTCTCTGCAGGCATTTATCAGAGCAAGCTCCAACGATCATATCTCAGATGCAAGTTTCTGCCAAATCTACAGCAACAGGTAGAACTATATGATCCACTTGTTTTACCTGTAATTCACCTTGTTGCTGTTATAGGGGCACCTGTTCAGGTGACGTGTACATGTACATAAGGGAAAGACGCCATTGGGTTATCAGATGTTTAGCTGGAAAGGACAGAGGGTTTTTGACTACAAGGGTGTGAACTAACACTTTTGTTCTGCCACAAAGACACTTTATAGCAAAATGCACAAAGAAATGAATTAACTCTAAACCTGCAACTAGAAGAATCCAAATGGACATTCAGTGATTACAGGCAGTGTACAGCGAAGGGTCTACCTTTTCCTGGATCAAGCATAAACTTCTGTTTTTAACCACCTCTTTATGTCTTTTTGCATCCCTGCTCAACAGACAGACTCAAAGGAGGAGAGAAGTGTGGAGAGTATAAATGTGGACCTTTGGGTAACTGTCTGCCCACAAGCTTTCTACTATTCAACTCTCCACTTCTCATCCCTCAAAAAGCAACGAAGATGCTGGAAAATCAAACCAAAGCACCTCAGTGCAGCACTGTTTCTCCACGCTTTAAGATGAAATCAGATTCCCTGATGCAGCATCGACCCAGAATGTCCATGTAAAATAACGGCAGCCTCCCCTGGTCAATGTAATGTAGAAAACACAGGAATTTTAAAGTACTTTGTATTTAGATTTTACATCTCAGAAACAATTACGATGCGCAAACAGCAGGGGCTTCGTTTCAGATGAGGAAGCAAAGCAACGTGACGTGTTGTCAAATAATGTCATTTATAAACACCAGAACTCACAGTGACAATGGTGTTTTTAATATACGTTTTTTTAAAAAAGAGACTCTGGGTTTCTTTCTGGACCATTCAGATGAGGAACAAAAACAGAAAGTGTGTTTCTAAAACTCCAGGAGGAACGGTGGGGGAGATTAGTTAACACGAGGATACCAGAATGAGTGTAATTACTGCTGTGAAGAACAGCTTTGGTTTCGTTTTGACTTCATTTCTCTTTGCTATAACTGGGTTTATTGTTAAGCATTTTTAGTTTGCATGTACATGAACAAACACTGCCTTCTCTTGCTATTGAAGAAGTGGAACTATTTATTTCTTTTTGGGCTTTTTTATGCTTTGAACTTGGAAACAAACCCACTGGATAACAACTTCCTGTTGTTTTCTGATTTTTGTTAGTTTTTATCATTTTTTAGTTCTGTCTAGTTTCTGTTTTATTTTGTAGTCCCCAACCCCCACCCTGATGTATCCTGTCTGCTTTAGTTCCTTACCCGCTTCCTGCCATCATCACACCTGATACTCGTGTTGTAATTAGTCTCTCTGTATTTATGCTTCTTCACTCATTGCCAGTGCATCACGCGTGTGAGTCTTTAATCATCACTAATGACTCGGGAACAGTCGTAACACACTTGCATGTGTTAGCTTGTATCAGTTTAGAAAATGTGATTTTAATGAAAACATTTTGTCAGCATGTTTAGGTCTTGGAAGGCTGACAGGTGAGTTCGTGTCATTTTAGGTACACTAACTTCCAGCTGCAGCTGTTTATACTTAAGTGGTGACAACATGTTACAGTCATTTGAATTTTTTTAATGTTTTCATTCACACTCTTCATCAATAAACATTGATATCTGACAGTAAAATAAGGGTGGAATCAGTCTGTGGCAACTTCAGTCTGGTCATGGAGCAGTTTGAAGCTGGCTGGAGCAAACAAGCCTCTTATGTGTTCTGGATGGGGAGGATTGATGTAGCAGCAGCTGCTGCTAACAGAAAGCTAATCCCACGTTCTTTCATTCACCAAAAGTCTCTGATGTGACTAAAGAAGTTGCTAGACTTTTTGAGTTGTTGGTTTTTTTTGTTCTTTTTGTTGTTGTTTTTGCTTTGAAACAGACTCACAAGAAGAAGAAGTCTAAATTTAGCGCTAGCTGCTAAGCTAGTTACAGAGGTCTAACGTGTGCATTAGCGTAAAAGTGTTTTGGTGTTTTGTGTACTGACAAACTTCTTTTAATGTGTTGATTTAGTTTTTTTTCATTAATTACATGGTGTTAACACATTATTGCCCTACCACTCATTTATTTTATATGATTAACTTTACAGGTGAGAGAAATAGCATGCATGCTTTCAGTAATATATGGCTGCCAACATACAAACCCCCAGCGTTTATAACAAGTGATTTATTGATTATAATAAACCCTGGAAAGACTGAGGCAGTTGTGAAGATAGCAGCAATGCTAATAAATATACAAAAATTAGGCCATACGATCTGGTCATATTTTAGGAATGTGAGTTTACATGTGCATAAGTAACTTTTCAGGCCACAACCTGATGCTGACCAAGCTTCTTTTCCAGCTACCACCAATGTTTCCGCTTTAACTAAGCCCCCACACAGCCACAGTGCTTTTGAACCAGCTACCAAACAGGCCACTTCTCCACAAGCTCTACTGTAGAATCCCTGCCTCGATCTAAAGCCGGTTACTGTACGTTCATCACCAAAAGCTGGACAACAAACACCCTATTCAACAGGAAAGAATCAGAAACATCAGCAACACTTATCAATACACCAATGGAAGCTGGGAAGGACGTGAGCTCTGATAAGGTGAAATAGAAAATAAACTTGTCTGTGGAGGTAAAAAAACAAAGCAAACCAACGATATCCAAGGATGCATAAAGTTACTCCAGGGAAAAAAAGAGAAAACCAGAAACACTGAGTCACAGGAGAGAGATTTCCCACAGTCTGCACTAATGGTGCCATTCACCTGTCATCACACTCTACCTGACACACTTACTTACCTCCCTGCATGCACATCCCCACACACATATTTAGTTGTTCAATCCTATTTTTATTTATACTATCAGAATTAGATAAACACACACTGATGTTTATTTGCTTAATTCACACAATTCCATCAGCTTTGCACTGCTTTCAGACGTATATTTAAGTTTACATTTTTAAGAGTGACTCCTCCAGATTCCTCAATTTATTTGAATGGAAAAGTGAGGAGATGCAAACAAAACTTAAATGGTTTGTGTTTAATAAGACTATACGCAGCTCTTTAAGACTGCTGTTAGAAATACTAGCTCATAAAACCTGTCCAACAGCATCGCTGCCTCATCCTGATGAAACATAGTTTGCTGAGTTTTGATAGTTTGGTTAATTTCTCATTTATCAAACTGATTTTCAAGCATGTAAACAAGCTTGCAAAGAGCATCTCAAAATATCAACAAAAGCTCTTATACGTGCCACATTTGGTAAATCATCATGTTCAGTGAATCATCACCATCCGGATGCCAGAAACAGAGGCTGTCAAGGTTTTTAACATATAACCACGTGTTTGAAACTAAAATAAGTCTGTGATCAATTACACATCACACTTAAAATGCATTTACACACAGACATGACATATTAATATTAAAGGAAATAATTATTCCATCAAACACAAAAGCTTCACTTTTGTACTAAACTTGTACAGTAGACTCGACAGAGCCGTGAAATTATGATGTATTATAGTAATCTAATATGCAGAAGATATGAAATGTTTAACAGGAGGACAAACGCACCACTATGCTCCTGCCTTCATCACATTTTATTTCCATTTCATCCCCCCCCCCCCCCCCCCCTCACCTCCACTGCTTCTCTGATGTCATGACCAGGGGGAACCCACAATCAATGCCACGTGTTCCTCTCTGTTGCCACCAACTGACAACTTTTACATAATCCACAACCCATTATAGATCAGGCAACCTGCTGGAACCTGTGCTTTTTACTGGAAAAGCCGGACAGTATGGTCGCGTGCTGGTTTTTCCTCCTCTTCCTCTCCACGAGCTGCTCCTTTACCCACGTTATGGCTTAACGCGCTCATTAACTACTGAGCGGAAAATGATGGAGTTAAAACACAATAGCTTCGATCCACCATCAGAGATGTTGCCTTACCTTAAAGGGGAGCCTTTGTCTTCATACCTTGAGGCTGCTCAAATAAAAGTTACCATCATCAATTTTTTGTTCGCCAATATTGGTTTATTGGAAGTTGCATCACCTTCAGTCCCGCCTCGGTCACTGCCAGGGCAACGACTCCTCCTCAAAACCCTCCCTTTTTTCTGTTTCCCCCCTTCAACTCATAAAACAGGCGGGGGCATCAAAATGTGAGGGCTGTCTGCGCGTGCATGCTGAACCTGCGCGCGCTGTTGCATCATGTTGTCACTGTGGTGGTTTTATTCGCTTAAACGGGTTCATTTCCGCTCCTTAGCCCACATGGTCGCAAACTTTAGCGTGTAAAAGCCTTTAAGTGAGAGGAACTGCGCTACACAATGCCAGTAGTGGTGAAGCTACACTTGCTCTGTGTGTGTGTGTGTGTGTGTGTGTGTGTGTGTGTGTGTGTGTGTGTGTGAGGTGGGGGTGTTGCATCTGGTATTCGGTCTTTTGTTATAAGAGCGCGCGCAAACGGCGTTGTCTGGAAGTAAAATGTGACCGTTGCAGTCATAAAGAGTGTGTTTGTGTGATAATGCGCATTAATGAGCTGTGTAACAGAAAGCAGATGCTTCAGACAGTGTGGTAGCTGCTGGTGAGACATGGAAGCTTCCTTCACTTAGAAAGGAAATGATGCTGGTAGAGAGAAAAAAAACCTAGAGTTTGACAAATGACAGAGTGACACATGGGGGATGGGGGCCTACTGCGCAGGTTTTGGCATGCAGGTGGGGGCTTTACCTGGTTAGTGGATTGATCGGGCTGGAGGGTTGTGAGGAGCGCTTGAGGAGGAGACAGGCATGGTCAGAAGGTGGAGGAAGAGGAGGGTGAAGAGGAGGGTCGATGCTTATAATGATGGGAAGCGTTTTGGTGCTTTTATGACAAGTATTTTGGGGAAAATAATAAATAACATTTCCCCCAAAACTGGTTAGAAATGATGATTTCTCTGCCATTCACAGTTAACAAAATGATAGTTTACGTGTTTACATCTCTGTTTAGAGGGCTATTTTCCAACTTTATGTGGCCTATATAAACCTGGTATCCATGCACGTGCTATGTAACCGTTGTACCAGCTACATGCACCCCTGCGTGGTGGTGGTTACATACTCAGCCTCACATGTGGATAAAGCAACAGTAGGTTGCTTTTTGGTTTTCCGATATATCAAGGGATCATTTTAAACTTACACAATAACCAGTTGTGGTGTGTCTGTCAGTGTTGTCTGCATGTAGTCCTCGCTTCACATCACGTTTGCTGTAACCCGATTCTGTCTGCATGGACAGTGCCTTTAAGGCATTTCAGTAAAGGTTTGACAGGAGTCAAAATACTGTAACAGTACCTTCAGTAAAACTGAGATCAGGCCGGATACATGTGAGATAAATAAGACTATATGCTGTTTTGTCTGGCAGCAGTTATCCTTTCTGCATCTTCAGATGAAATCAGCTTATGTTCACAAGGTGTTCACTCAGGTTTACGATCTTGCATGTTATTGATCCTGCTTATGGACTCTGGTTTCACAAAAATGCAAACACGGTTCTGCTTGAAAGCAGCGGGCTCAGATCTGGTTTACATGAGGTGCCACACCTGAGAATTCATGTGAGAAGGCTGGCTGAGGATTTGCTGCAGTATGGATCTGGATGAAACTCTCATTTAGAGATGGGAACGTGGCTTTCCTCCTTCAGATTAGTTCCTCTCTGAGTCCCAGTGTTGTTGTGTCACACATGCAGGACTGTTTGCTCTTTTCAGATGCTTCAGAGCCGATCCTGTATCTTTAAACTTTATCTTAGCCCAGAATGTATTGATTTATCATAAATGTATCCACACAGATAAACAGAAAATTTCATTGAATTAAGATTTTAGAATAAGTCATGTGTAATTAGTATATAAATCATTTGTATCATGGTAGCTGCAGCCATCTGTTTGTTGCCCCACTGTTTTTAAATTCATGACAGCTGCAGGAAGGTACACCGAGCACCAGGTAAACACTGATTTCTAAGAGTGAAACAGGTGGCAATGCCCCTGAGCTGGGACTTCACGTATTGTTCAGCAGTTTGTAGCAGTCTAACTGATTATTAATGAGTGTTTCTGCATCCTAATGTCTCTTCTTTTCTCTTGTAAGCTTATCACGTTATAAGGATGTTTCTATTCTTCATGTTTTATGCATGTTAGCAGAGTTCATTAGTGGGAAACCTGAAAGTGTCAATCAACCAGTAGCAGACCTAACGTCACATGCACATTCTCTGTTGTTCTATTGTTGACTTGATGCGACTGTCCTGACCAATCAGTGAGCTGGAATTTCATCTTTTTTCTGTTTCTTTACTTTGTGAAAAGTCATTAAAAGGAAACCTAAATAGTCTGCTTAAGAAAGAGACTGATGAAACATGGAGGAAGGTCCAGTGTCCAATAACTCCTGATAGGAATGCTTGTCTTTATTTTAATAATAATAATGATAATAATAATAATTAAGATTATTGTTATTATTATTATTGTTATTATCACTATAATATTAACAATATGGTAATATTATAGTACAATTTACAGGAAAAAACATGTTCTATAAATGTTATTTTGGCATAAGAAGAGTTGTAAACTCAAATCAACCTGAAGTAATCTCTTGGGACGGAGAACTGAAAGTTACTTTCACTATGCTGCCATCATGGGATATTTTTCATGCCCTCAGTTTGACCCAAAGGAATGATACTTGAGTTTTCAGGGAGTGTCTGTCTGAAAGAAATCCTCTTTAAAATGTTTGCTTCCTTAGTGGATTCATATACAGTGTATGTGTAGAGCTTTGTGCTTCCAGTGTCTGCTCATATGATCAGAGAAAAGCAGCACGTTGTTTCAGAATATTGGTTCTTATTCCTGATCGGTTCCTGCCTTCAAACAGGGTATGTAGAGTTTGACTTCTGACCCAGTGATAGTTGACTAAACCCAGAAGCCCACAGGGTTAGGTAAACAAAGCTAAAGGCACACACATAGCTTTGTTTCCTTGACAACACACTCACACAAGCGCACACTCAGAATACTAATACAATTCCCACTAAGATGAACTGGTGAGAAGGTTACAGTGTAGCTGAATGAACAATGTTAGTGATCTTCATCTTAAGATGCTTATCTTAAGTGCATTGATCATGAAGAGGTTGACTGATCTTTTGCTAAAGAACCAAAAGTACTAATTCACGATTCATCAAACTCCACTTTTCTCCTCTTTCCACTGGTGAGAGTCACGAGGAGTGTTAAAGGACTAAAGTATATTCATCCAGGTCAAAATGCTGAAAAAAACTTCTGGTTCATTGTAACAAAGTTTGAAATCAATGTATGTGTGAAATACACATTGAAATGTGTATAAGATATCACATATTATGGCCAGTCCAAAGGAAACAATGTGTTTCCTCTGATAACATCTGGAATGTTTTATGTTTATACAGGTTCAACTTGGTTAATAATCTATTTCCAAGACTTTGATACAAGCCTTATAAATTCATGCTAAAGTCAACAGCTGATCTTCAAATGTGGCAGATTTCAGTAAAATAGCATCAAATGACTGTATAGTGAACTATAGTATACCAGTACTATTACTTAGTGGTACAAACTGAACCAAGGAGGACATCTAGTGGATCGTTTCAGGAAAAACAACTAAAGCGATACATTAATTCTAAAGAGAAGGGTCAATGGATCAAAACGAAGTAAAAATTAAAATTTTAAATTAAATTCAATTTAAATTTAATAAAAAATGTATTTAAGGAAATTTTTTTCTTATATCACTTAGTTCAGGTCAGAGTCATGGGGAAGCTGGAGACAACCCCTGTGAGAGAAAGAAAGCACCCTGGACAGGTGGCCAGTAACACGGGAAGCAAAAAAGAAGCAGTTTATTGATAAAATTAAGGATGCAGTGGAACAGTCTGCAATTAATTATCAAGGGATAGAGAGAGAGAGAGAGAGAGAGAGAGAGAGAGAGAGAGAGAGAGAGAGAGAGAGAGAGAGAGAGAGAGAGAGAG
>JBAMHV010000008.1:6297810-6314735 GCA_037177535.1 Pseudomugil gertrudae
AGAGAGAGAGAGAGAGAGAGAGAGAGAGAGAGAGAGAGAGAGAGAGAGAGAGAGAGAGAGAGAGAGAGAGAGAGGGTGAGAAGCTCGGAGCCCAGAGAAAACTTTCTGCTCTTCCACATTGAGAGGAACCAGAGGAAGTGACTCAGGCCCACTTGGAGGTCTCCTGGTGAGGTGATCTGGGCAAGTCCATCTGGAAAGAGACCCCAGGAATTTCATCTCTCCATTGCTTTGAGAATGCCTCAGGATCTCTTAGGAAGAGCTGGTGAATGTGTCTGGGGAGAGTGGTCATTTTAATTCAGCTTTATCTGTATAGAGCCACAACGTCATGTCATGGTACATATACTGTACATCAGTTTTAGCCAATTCATAATAAATTACCCAACTAAGAAAAATCAGATTACATCACATATTTCACCATCCTGAGCTGCATGAAGCAACAGTGGAAAGGAAAACTCACCTTTAACAGGAAGGTAAAACCTCCGTAACCCGGCTCAGGAGGGGCAGCATCTGCCTCGTCTGGCCGGGGTGGAGAGGACAGGTAGGAGAGATTAACCCACTGCAGCGTTTATCCAGGAAGACCTGCAGAAAGAGGAGAAGAGGGGTTATACTGTCATACATGGAGGGACAAAAGCAAAGATGTTTTTTTAAGTAATGGTTTGATTACAGCTGTTTTATAAGGTTGAGGTACATATCCCGTTAATAGAGATTTATTGATCAGATCCAGAACAGATACTTGGGTCTACAATATGAAGCTATAACCTCAAACAGGGGAAACAGTCCAAACAAAAAGCAGCTTTTATGGATGTCTGTAAAGCTGCTGCAGATGAAATATTACCAGTTGTGGGAAGGATTTCATGGATTTTCTCTCTAATAGAAATGATTTTAAGAATAAACTCATGATGTCATCACAGCTGGGACTTAAAGAGAGTCTTGGTTTACTTGCTTAGGTGGCAGCTTCTCCTGCCATGGATGCATGGAAGATCTCACTGATATACATCCTAACTGAGCACTACTCTGATATAAAAACCTGCTGGACAATTAAAACAAATGAATCCACACACAAAGACTTATTTTTTTTTTACAAAATGAGCTAATTCAGTGCACATTTATTTGTGACAAGCATGCATTTTATTCAGTGTTAACCCTTAAAGAACCAAAAAATGAACAAGTGGTAGGAAAAGTTCCATTTTTTTAATATGATGTCTTTAATTGTCCTTTTAACAAAACATATAAAAAATAAACCATTATTTTTTCTGAGATATTTACTGTTTATTATCATGTGATATGTCAACACTCTTATTGTATAATCTTCTGCTTTCTGGTGTCCATTAAGGGGCAGAAGACAAACCTCTGCTTGCCTTCCACAGAATTTTGAGCAAAGTTTTTGTTTTTTTACCATAAAGTGATGCAAATGTCGGAGAAAGTAAATGTATCATACATGTCATGACATGCTGGCCTCTTAAACAATCACCCACATTGGTGTGATCCTTTCTATATACTTTTAGTAAAAGCTCAGAAATGAGACCCTAAATTTAGATAAGTCCTTTAAAATAGACTTTTTTTTTTACTTTTACCTGAAAGTAAAGAAGTTTCCCAAACCAAACAAGCTAAAACTGTACATCAGCGTTATTGATCATAACAGTAAATGCACCTGGTGAACAGTAGGGTGCAGTCTTTCTCTTCTCTGTATTTCTCTTTCAGCAAACAGACTAAATTATGTGGCCATGCTAACACCACAGATAGTTCTTAGTTATGATTCATGACATCTTAACACCAGTAAAAAAGTAGAAAAAAGGAGAGAATCACTTGTCATCAGTGTGCATAAAGCCACAAGATGGAGTCATGCAACCTGTGCAAGTTGTAGATATAAATAAAAAACAGCACATTAATAGTAAAAGTACTTTAATTTTTGAGCCCCTATGAGCATACAAAACAACTCCAGGAAAAAAACAATACATATGAGCTTACAATTTAGTTTCAAGTATATAGCAGTTTAACCATCGGTTACAGTAAATTTCTTCATTCATAAAAACAATCTTTGCATAATAAAACTCATGTCCATGTCTGAAGTTCTACAACACAAGCTGTACATGCGTATAAACTTGATTTAAGTGAAAATGAGTCAGAACCTGCTATGAGTTTTAGTACCTGGATATGATGGCAATGCTAAAGCAAGCCTATAGTGATAAGATGTCTGAACCTCGGGCTGACCCAGCACATAGCAAATATAAAGTCTTTATCTATTTATGTAGTCTATCTAAATACCTGTATGCTAAAAAAAACTTAAGAATGAACTGAACTTGATCAGAGTAGTCTCTGCAGATATGTAAACATTTGGGGGGAAATACACTTTCTTTATGTAAGTTCTGGGTCCTGCCCACAGTCAGCAAATAAGCAGTTTCTTTAAGGCACTCACCAACAATCAATAACTTAGAAAGACTTGGCGGGGAAATGACTTAAATACTAAGCTATCATAACTTAGCCAGAGGTTTTATATGCACACACACACACACACACACACACACACACACACACATAGGCACTTAGTTTTGGAAAATAGCAAAACATCACTACCGTTTCCCACCTAAATTACCCAACAGCATCCAACATGGCTGCAGACAGTAAGGCCCCTCCGGGGAAGTGTTAATACATTCATTTAGAATATGTCATCTTAGGGCCAACTCGTGCATTTCATCCCATCAATGCATAGATGTAAGTGTCCAGATGCCCATTCCTACATGTGCCTCTTCATGTGGAGAGCCAGGTGGTCTGAGCGGGAGAAAGCGCGCTCACAGAGGTGACACTGGAAAGGTCTGTGTCCGGTGTGCTTTCTGAAGTGACGCGTCAGCTCGTCTGACCTGGCGAACTTCCAGCCGCAGCCTTCCCAGTTGCAGTGGTAAGGCTTTTCACCTGGAATACCAACACAAAGGGGTTTGAGTTGAGAATTCAGAGTTCAGGAAGCACACAGACAAGCTGATTTGTGTCAATATTCTTACCTGTGTGCGTTCTCATGTGTGCTTTAAGATGAGAGCTCTTAGTGTAGGTTTTCCCGCAGCCGGGGAACTCGCAGTTGTGCGTGGCGGCGCGTTTCCTAGTCCACGACCTGCGGCCTCGCTTCTGCTTGATGCAACCTGCCTCATCGTGCGCGTAAAAGTCCAGCAAGGATGGCGATGAGGGAGGAGTGAGCATCATGCCCTGCATGGAAGCAGGATGATGCTGCTGGTGAACGTGCGCGGGTTCCCTGTGCATGTTGTACTGTCCTTGAAACTGCGAGTACTGTGGGGGGTATGGCGCGTTAAGGTACTGGTTAGACAGGTGGTTCGGATCGGGGTGGTGCTGTTGCTGATGATGAGAACTCAAAGTTGAGTTCATTTGCGCGAGATTGCGGTCTGTGTGTCTCTGAAGCGCCGCCTGCTGAGCGGAGTGCGCACTGAAAACCTGCACCGCCGCTGGAATGGTCTGCGTAAAAGCTGATGTGTGCACGGAGCGCATTGGGTGTTTGTCATAACCTCCTTCTATGAAGTTCCCTGTCATCATGCACGACTGAACGCCAGGCTCGTTTTTAATTTTGTATCCAAGCGGGGGAGCAGATGACGTCACAGGAGGATGAAGAGGTGCTGATGGATTCAGAGCGCGCAGTTCTGTGTACTCTCGACCATCTCTCGCCTTACCCGCTCTGTCAGATGAGTTTTCCCCTGGGTAACTCGTGTCAGGTGTCAGAAGCTCCTCCATCAGGCTGCGGACTGGGCTCGAGTCAGTGAAGTTTAGCGTGCTGTGGTAGCCTTGCGCAACCAGGTGAGCAGAAGTGCGATCGCTGCAGTCTGGCGCAGAACCGCCGTTGCAGCTGTCCGGAGACTCTGGGAAAGAGTACGCACAAGGCGGCTGCTGCTGCTGACACGGTGAAATGTCCCCATTGTGGGGACTGCCAACAACCTCGCTGCCGATGGTGTTTGACAAAATGAACTCGAGGTCTAGGAACTTGCCCAGGTCATCTTCCTCTTTGAGGTGTGGAGTAGGAGAGCGAACGATGCTGAACTCCACTTCAATGCGCCGGTTGTCTGCGCCACCTGCTGCGCTGCTCTGCGCAAACTCATCCATCTTGCACAGCTGTAAAAAAAAAGTCAGAGACATGTGGATGTCAGAAAAAGTCTATCTGCAAATGCGTAATCACAAATACACCCACACAAAAGCAGGCAAATACACAGCATCCTGATTCTACTCACGTTTTCCATTTCTTTGCCAGTCTGAAACGATGTGGGCATCAATGCTTCAGCCACAGCCATGTGGACAGTGTGTGATTGTAAAAAGAAGCAAAGATTTAAAACTCCAATCCCAGACACGGAGTTTGATCTGTGTCCATAGAGCTGAGGTGCGTTTCAGTGTTCTGGATGTGAGCAATGATCATCAACACTGCTTAGGAACTCTTTTATAGGTTTTTTCCTCAGACCGGGGGTGTGGTCTGTACTTACTCCAACTGCCAAGCACATGCGCGCACGTGCGCACTTTCCCAGCCAGAAAAAAAAAACATTGGGTGCCCAAAGCAGGTATGTCCCGGTTGCGTCAGGTGAGAATAAGTAGGCTAAACATTTTAAATAGATCGTTATTCTGCAAGAGGCGTGTATCGTGATGTTGTTTCTCTGCTGCAAGGACCAAAAAAGTAAATATAAAATAAAAGAAAGCAAAGAGAGGGAGTGCAAAAAGTCAAATTAAAGAGGAAATCAGTTTTAATCTGTACACATAGAAGGAGAAATCATCCAAACACGTGCAACCATCTCCATGTGCGTCAAGTTGTCAGTGTCAGTCAGCCTGAAAGCTTTTTCTCCAGGCAGGTACAGGGGGCGACACTCAACCTGAAGAAAGAACATGAAACATGAGTCACAGGTTTAGTGTGTGTATCAGGAAACTGAACAAACAAACACATTGAAGAGGAGAAAGGCTGAACCGGAGGTGAACAACGCGTTTGCTCATCACAAATTTAGCAATGTAAATGTTCCAGGTAGTTTCGTCCCACATGAAAAAGCCTCATGGACTGAAATCCTCCCTGCAAGCTCAGCACAAACACAAACGTGTCCCATCGAAACAAGCTGTTAATCCGGGAGTAAACAATGCTCACATGTGCTTAAAGAGCTCCCAACCGCCATTAGTGCCATCATTCCTATGGTAATGTATGAAAAGGGTTATTTACATGAGAAAACACTGCTGAAAGCTTACAGATTTAAATCATATAAAATGACCACATCATATTTACATTATGTCATTTCTTAATAAGGACATTTTTAATGGGTTGATATTCTTTAAATGACTAATTTGCAATTATATAATAAACTTCTACAGATATTTCACTGTAAAGCTCAGCTTTATTGCAAACAACAGAGCCTTTTTTTTACTATATTGTCCCTCTTAATGTAACAATGAGACATTTAACTGGTCCAGTAACTTGTTTTATTAGAACAAATGAGCCTGATTTGAACAGAAAGTATGCAGATGTGGCTCTTTCTCTTTCTGCTCCAGCAGGTGTGACATGAAGCCTCCAGCAGCTCTCTGCCTTTATACTCCGTTATTTTTGACCTGCTCTGCTTACGCAAAACAAATTCCGGTTCAGCATCTGAGCCAAGTGGAAATGGACTCTGTTTCCTGAGGAAAATCTTCACACTTGCTTCCTGCACTTTCACTCTGCACTCACCTTCAGACAGTCAGAGGGATACAGATGTTCTGTTGGCCTTTTCCACAAACCACCAAATATCCCGAAACAAAGCAGACTGTGTTATAATGTATGTTATATTAATGACAGAATCCTCTATTGTGTGCTTGCTGTTAGTATCTGTATCATTTATGAAAAAACTAACTAAATCTCACTTAGAAAACATGGAATACTTGAATTTATTAATATTTCACATTAGCTTCTCTTCATAAAAGACTCATCCAGCTTGTCTCATCAAAGGTTTCTTCAAACCGAGCTCATGTTAAAAAAACGAGCAGAGGGGCAGATTCAGATAAAGAATCCGTCTGGGCTCAGGTTTCTCTTTTGTGACTGTCTTCTGAAATGGGAGGAAGTCTTTCAGCTAAAGTGTTTGCTAAACACAATTACTTAAGATTACAGTTGAGCAGACAGTGAGAACCAAAGCATCCCAACCTGGCATGTTAAACACTGAAATGTTAAACAGAGAGCTCAGCTTTTCATGTTTAGGTGCTTAAACTGACAACTCCCCCACTCTCTCCTGGAGCATGGCTTTTGAAACTTCTATTATGTAGAGGTGTTCACAATATTAGTGTCTTATTACTAAAAAAAACAACAACAAACAAAAACTATATCACCCATTGCTTAAAGCTGTAGCTAAAAGTAGTTTGTTAATAATATAGTTTGATAAAAATGAAAGCCTTAATGGCTATAACCTAAATTAGTGGATATTCTGATACGTAGAAAAGATGAAAGTATAGCCTGGTAACTTATTTCTCCCAAATAAAGGCTAAATGGCTAAAGGAGGGGGATAGCTCATAACAGCTTGTTACATGCTTGCTATTTTCTAGCAGAAAAAATGGATATTATAAGCTAAAATGTTCTTTTAAATAGTTCAACATATACAAATGTCTGAATCAAAGGTCATTTTTGGAATTTTGCTACAAATAATGGTTAAATTGCTAAATAACGTTGCTAACTGCAGGGCAGTAACATGATATGAGTTAGCAGTTGGCAGCTAACAATCATGGATTTATGAAACACTTAAAATCCAGGCATTTCTACAGAAACGATTATTTCTTACCATTATTAATAATAAATAAAAGAATCCATATAATTCTAATAGACTGAGAGTTTCGGGCAGAGACTGGTTTCATGTTATTGGGTATCATGCGTCAGAGTATCAGAAATCTGAACCAACACAAACTTGCTTCTTTCATACAAATGCACCTTTCACTCATTAGAAGCACACATTGTTTTTTTCTGTTCCTGTTTAAAACATGAGCTGTGCTGAGAACAGTCAAGAACAATCTCCTTTGCAAAATATTGGGACACACACAGACTAACACAAACACCAACAGCAATTATTCTCCTTCACCCAGAAAGAGAGGGGAAGCCCAGTTGTTATCTTGGATAAATATGCTGCCGTGCATGACATGAAAAAGCAACAAAGTGATTAGAGAGAGCGGGAAAAAAAGAAAGTACAGCGACAGCGAGGAGACAGGCTGGTTACCTTCTAGAAAGATATCAACTGGAGGTTTGAAGGAGAGGAAATAGGGGAAAAAAGACAAACAAGCAATGAGAATCATGGGAAAGCGAAACAGTAATAGCATTGGCCTGAAACCTGTCTAATCTTTAATTCTGCCCTTCCTGAGTCCAAAAAATGTCTGTTGGGTCAAACAGTCATTTAGTGGGTGGAAAAGTCAGAAATCTGACCAGGCTAGACGAGATTTCACTGATTAGTACAACAAGGACCAAGTCATAAAATCATCAAATGCAATGACACGTTTGAAATATTCAAAATACTATTCAAATATTTTGTCCATACATTTATATAAGTCATTGTCTAATTACATTTATTACATTATATTAAATGTATAAAGAGGAAGAAGTTTTAAAAATGAAATCAGATGCCAGAGTCATCATGATCCCATATGCTAAATAAATCATCCCTATCAAACAAAAGATTGTTGCCCCATTGCCAACAGGGTTAAAAGGTTTACTCAAGCTCATGGTGGTTAAATGGTTTAGTAGCATTCAGCACTGTTGATGCCATTAACAGCTAGCTGTTAGCCTAATGAGATCAGTGTGATACACACTTAGCAGTCCTTCACAGACTGGTGCCTTAAATATGTTTCATGATCACAATCAAAAGAAACTTGAGTAGTAACAGGTAATGCCTGATTAAAGATATTATTTCATATTCCAATATTAATTAATTAAATTAACTTCTTTCTTTAAATCAATGCAGCTATTTTCAGTCATTCTGTCTATTTAAAAAACATCCGAACCTTATAATAACCAAAGCTTTTTAAACCTCTTCCGTCAGCAACATGGCAAGCAGAATGATGGTCTGGCTGCCATGTTCTGCTCAAAGAATTTGCTTTGCTGATGGAGGGTTAAAAATAAAAACAAAGGAAATGAAGTTTTATGGATGTTTGCCTTCCCTTGATGCGTAAGTATGTTAAAAAAGATTAATTCTGGACCTGACGGGGTAAACAAAAGAAAAGAAAAAAAATGGTGGGTGGGTGACCGTATAAAAAAAAGGAGTGAAGAGAAGCAAGAAGAGAAACACAAATGAGAATTAAAAAAGAAACAGCAACAAGTTTATTACTAATACTACGTGAACAGAAAAGCTTGTAGGAAACCAGAGAATCATCGAGAGCACCTGCAGGCAGATTAATAAACAAAAAGAAACAATCCTAACACCAGCAAAAACATAAATTCATATTAGAGATCTAACCTGCAGGATAACTCAACAACTGCATGTTGCTTTGGAGTGAACGTGTGTGTATCAGGAATGAGTTGTGCTCACTGAAGAGCACATCCACACAGTGCATTTTAATAGAATTGTGAAATCTTAAATAGCCCATACCCTATGATGTGAGTCGGAGACAAACACTGAAAACCTGCTGGACAACAGCCCTTTGAGGACTGACTTTGGAAACCTCTGGGTCAGACCAGCTTTTTAGAAATATCACAGAACAAGAAACACTTTATACTCGTTTGTTAAATTGTTTGTACATACTGCGTTAAACAGGATTTGGGTTTAAATAACAGAATCACTAAAGTGAGCTGTTATTTAAATAGGTCTTTATTCTGGCACTTTGTTGTAGTGGACTTGGAAAACCGGTCTCAGTCCTCTCTGTCTCAGTTTCAGGTTCAAGGCTTTGTATTGGCCTGCAGCAGCTGACACTCACCAACTGCTACCATCTCACTTTGTGCCTCACGTAGCATCAAAAGGTCCACCTGTTGTTTTTGCTTTATTTGTATATATGTGTGTTTGTGTGTGTGTGTGTCAAGGCAGAATGCTGTTACTTAACAACAACGTTGTAAAGATATCAGGAAACAGTCTCACATTGAACATTGGGTCAAACGTCCAGATTCATCAAGACATGGTGAATGCTGCCAAAAATGACCAACACACACACAGTGTGAAGGGAAACACTGTTAAAAAGACACAAAGCGATTTAAACTATGAATATGGACTGTGAGGAGGATCAGCATGTGTAAATAGGGACACAATGAAGAAGTGAAGAATAGATACAGGTACATAAAGCAGCACATCTTCCTCTTTATGTTTGCATTTTTCTTAAAAACACGTTCTAGCCTGGTGGGACGGACCAAGACAGCTAGATAAAAAAACAGAAATAAACAAATTAAAAGGTTACACACATATAAAGGTTTATTTAGCCTGACAAAACATATATTAGCATTTTAGCATGTTTGCATTTGTTTGCAGAGCTTTTCTAGTATCATGTAGCAGCTTTGCAGCAGTATATTAAATTGAGGTTTGGAATGACGTCTTATGAATTAGTTTGAGCCAATTTTTAGATTTTGCACTGATGGCCTCACACAAGAGTTCATGATTAATTCTATGACTGCAGAGTCCAGTATCAGTGGTTCTAAATGAGCCTGAATCATAACCAGATATACTGGCTTAGTCTTTCCTGCTTTTAAATGTTTGATATTTTACAATCAGCGTTTAACATTTAGAAAAGAGGCCTGTAGAGTCTGAGATGTGGCTCTAGATTTCATGCAATCTTTGAACGCTGTGAGGTCTGACCTTGAGGTACTTCTAAGAAATATAAAGAAAGCTGTCTCATGGTACAGTATTGGCCTTCAGGTTATTTTGAAATAGTGTTATTATCCTTCCCAGATTGACAAGCAGCAACAATTACTTCTCTTACTACTGTATATGCTGACATCTTTCCACTTAAACGCTTCAGACCAACACGCTCCAAAAACGTATAAAGCAAAGAGGTGCTTGCACTCATTGATTTTAATATAATATGCACTACCCTCTTTAAGGCGTACTTAGTGTCTTTCTGTTATCTTTTTGTTAAATTACATCTCCAATTCAGTTTAGTTAAACAAATATTGACACAATGTAATACTGTGTTTATATGTTTTTCACCTGAGGCTGAGGCTATATTTTCCTAATATGTAATAAGTTTACTTTTTTTTTTTTTTACTTTTGTTCATAAGTTTTCTTTCACCAACCTGTAAATAATAAAGATCAATGCTACCTTTGGGGTTTGTGAGATCAAAGTAAGTGTTGTTGCAATAAGGTTGGCAGGTTTGTGAAGGATTTTTATGCTCGATGGAGCAAATAGATGTGCAGATGCAACCTGAGATTGTAGTATAGCTGATGCTTAACCAGCCAAAGGAACAAACCCAGAGAAGAGGAGGAACAGGAACGAATGAAAAATACTTTATTGATCCCAGAGGGAAATTCAAATTGTAGTATTTTCTAAATACAAAGAATATTTAATGAAGTTTCTTCACTGTTCTTGTTGGGATGGTGCCGTCCACACAGGAGTCCATATAATCCATCACACACTCAGTCAAGCTGTTGATGTCCTCTCCATGAGGACCACAGAGGACACTCCAGTCTGCTGTCTGGAGAAAATGAAGAAACCTATGTTGAACCTATGTTGGCAGAGATACTGGCAAACAGAAAGCCCTGAATGAAAAGTTGATAACATCAACTACTGTAGACATGGTGGGAACGTACTGTATGAAGAGACTGTGTGAGTGTGTTCATGAGTATAGCAAAACACGAAAGTGAACTCTGACCTGCCTAATAGTAATGGACTGACCTAACATTCATGGCAACATGGAAGAAAATTTAGAAAGCATGTCTCTATTTACCAACGTAAAGGATCACAATGGGCCTTAACTCTATGTAGGGACTGTTTAAGTCAAACATAGTTTAACCCTAAGTTAACCAACTACATGTTCTTATTAATATAGATATTAGATTTTATGCTAAAAAGACACTATTCTATTCTATTCTATTCTATTCTATTCTATTCTATTCTATTCAAGCCAGGTAACACAACACAACGTCATAAAACTGGGACTTGAGACCACTATTAGTCCTCCAGCTTTATCGTATAAATAGCAACTGATGCGTCATTGAAGGGTAAATGGATGTTGAGAAACATTTGTGGAAAACAGAGATTGTATTGGGTTCCTGTGCAGAATAATATCTGCCTACATGAGCCCTCAAGTTGCAGTCCTTGTGCTCTTGGGCAATAAGTGATAGGTCCTCATCTACTTTGGCTGTCCCATTTAGCTCGTCTTTCAGTAGCTTAGCTGTGCTACTTTCCTGATACTTTAGTCTGGTGCATGACGAAGGTGGAAAATTATATCCATTGCTGTGCTTTTGAAACTGGTATAAAGTTAACATATGATACTATACATATTTTATTTAACATTTAACTCATGATAAAACCTTATTTATGAAAATGAGTATAAAGGGATACACTTCATACAACACATCTGTCTTGCTGCTCCACTGTTGTTGCACAATCATCATCAGACCAGAGAAAGAAAAATAAAACAATAAGCAAAGATCAAAATCACAAGCCTCAAATTTCACTGACATTGAGTCATCCAGCCTAGAATAAAACACAGAAAATTCACATTTACAGCAGCTTTTTCAGGTCACTGGTGATCCAGGGTTTGTCACTGGTGATCCGGGGTTTGTTACTGGTGATCCAGTGTTTGTTACCGGGGAAGCACCTCACTGTTCTTGTTGGAATGATGCTGTCTACACAGAAGTTTATATAATCTGTCACACACTCAGTCAAGATGTTGATATGAATCACAAATCTAAAACAGAACTACCACAATTTGCAGCCACCTAGCAGGGCTTTCTAGAATGGGACTTACATGAACAAAAATAAAAAAAATTAAAAACACAAACAATATTTTTTTATTGACATTAGTTAAACTGTAGCTTTAACTATAGCAGTTGTGCATTTGAGCCTAACGATGGTAAAAGTCCACCTGTTTTGACTAAACACGTGGTAATGCTGCTAAAGTAATTTGAACATGAACATTTTTAGGACTGTGTGAAATTTGACTTGAATCAGATTTTTGCCACATTATGTAGCCCTATAGCTGTTTTTACAATGATGGCTTTATGATAAGACTGTAACATTTCCCTTCAACATATGCACTGCACTAGCACTTGTGCTAGCAGCATTGCTAGCAGCTGCTAAAGACATTTACCTTTTGTCAGTGTTTGTAATCTTGTATAAATCTTGTTGTATGTTGTGTCATTCACAAATGGTTGTGATATGCAATATATAAAAAAATGATTTAGGTCAGTATCAAATCAAATGAATACATGAACTATGTGATTGGCTGATTAGCTGCTTGTGTTAACAAGCATTTGTCCAAGCTGATGAAGATGATGGAGGATTCTTCACACCCTGTCCACAACACTGTCTGGGTTAGTGTTTGAGTTTGTTTGTTTAGATTTCCTGTTTTATTTCCTTTTTTATTTAGTTTCTGTTCTGTCTGTTTGTTTTAGCTTTACTCATTATATCAATTTGTTTCACCTGGTTTAATTTAGTTCATCCACTCCACCTGTTTCTCAGAGTATATATGTTCCCAGTTTCTGTTTCTTCCCCACGGTTCATTAGTTCTTTTGTAGTCGGTAGTATTGTTTCCGTTGCTGGTTTCTCTAAGTAAGTATAATAAATATCTGGACACCACTCCGTCTCCTGCCTGCATGCTGTCAGGGATCGTAACAAACACAGTGATGAAACAACAGAGTGTGTTCAGTTAGAGGCTTGTTCAGGTCCGATGTAGGACTGAGAGGTACAGAAGGTCATTACTTCCAGCAGCGCCAGCCTCAAGAACAAAACCCTTCATTAATTATTATTGTATTAGAAAAAAAAACACTACTACAATTTTGAATTTCCCTTTGGGATTAATAAAGTATTTTTCATTTCATTGGAACAGGTTTGCCTAATGTGGTTGTGTAAGTGTATATCACGGCCATCTTTGCTGCTGTTTATTATATATGTGGATTTAAAACTGATATTTTTGGTATTATTGGAAGAAAAAAACTTTGAGTTGTGAACATTATCTTTATTTAAAAAGGTAATTACTACCCAAGATTAGCCTGATATTAAAAGCAATATCTCATTGTGACATAATTTAATGTTAGACTGCAGAGCATACACACTTGGATATGATATTAGAGATTTTAATGTCAGTAGCTTAGAATTCACATTTCTCTCTTTCCAGGTCCCTTTATGTGGATGACTGTGCTAACAAATGCTAAAGTACTGTAGCTACTCATCCGACTCCAGCCAAATCTCTGGGAACACTAATACTCACAAATCATAAACTAAAGCATTCATGTTGTTTCAATACATAACTTGTAAGTTAAGCATTCCAAGTAAAACAAAACTAGATGCTAATCTGGTGGCTTCTGTAGAGCTTTTCTTTACTTTATTTCTCTATAACTCAGAGGTCAAGATGAAAATTGACTGTCACAAAAATGTATCCCTTTGAAGTGGATTAGCCCGTAAGGCATTTTTACAGATCTCATACTACCAATCAGCTAACAGAGGATTTAGTTAGACAGAAGGCAGCTCAGATTTCTCAAAAACTTCAGTTAAGAGACACATCATATGAAGTTGATTTTTAAAAGATAAAAAGCTGTGAAAGACGTCTTCTGAGCAGGTATTTAAAATAACTAAGATGCACATAAAACCCTAAAAGAGAAAAAGGAAAAATAATGTAAAATGGAAGTGGGACAGGAGTGGGGGTGGGGCGGTGGGTCAAACTTTCAACTGTCTCTGTTTCCTCTCAAACCTGGCAGATGAGTTCTGTGAAAGCCAGAAGACAGACACGAGAGCAAATAATTACCTTTCCCAGGTAGCTGCACCGATTGTTGGGAGCTGAAGGATAAATGTGTGTGTGTCCCCAACACGGCATGTCCTTTTGACCTTGTAGCAGTGCAGACACACACTGAGAGACGGTTTTGTGTCCCCAGACAAGAGGTTTGCTTTCACCTGAGCAGGCATGGCCAATTACACCCTCCAATCCCCCCCTCAGCAGAGACAAAGGGGAGCCGAGCGGGATGAGTGACTAGGACCAGGCTGGGAGCCTCTTCATTAGTGGAGGAGGGGTGAGGAGTGAATTTGGTGATACATCGAGTGGGAATGTTCATTATCCAGAAGATGAAAGTGCACAGATTTAAACAAAAAAAATGCTGTTCCTCTGGGATTCATATGGAAATCAAACAATCGTGTAATTTGGTGCACCTTTTGTCTGGATTTGGGGCACAGGCAGCCTATGATCTGGGTCCTGCATTTGGGACTTGTTGTGTCACTGAAACGGTTCCTAAGCAGAAGTTTTTTGTGTACCAGTATATTCAAAATAGCCAAATTTGCAACAACAATGTTTATGAAGTGCGTGTCAAAGTATTTCTATGAGTTCAAGAACTGAAAGTTTTCCAGTAAACTGGGAACACTAAAAACAAAGATGATCGGTTGCATTCACCTCACCTGCCTGTGGTTTCAGTGGTGTGGTTTGTCATTTTAATAACTAAATCCAGGGAGCTGAGAGTCATTCATCTATGCATTCACAAGTATGAACAAGTTCAGACATGGCCACAAGCACTAACACTGGGAGGCTGTACTCACTGGTTTTATATCATTGGAGACATTGGGGTATGATAGATTCCTCCCTTTGGCATATGCGTGTGTTATAAGAGGTGTGAAGGTGTGTGGGTATTTACCATGTAAGATTAAAACTGACTCACATGGATTTATGCACACTGTAAAAGCATTTGAACATTGAGCCTTTAAAGCTGTTATCATCACAGTCTGGAAGATGAAATTACAAAGAATTACAAAGCAAAATTTTTAGGTTTGTTTTGTGGGGGAAAACTTTGTTATGTAAAACATGTTGAGTAGTTTTCTAAAATGAAATTTAGGATTTGTTATCTAATAAAACAAGTCAATGGCATATGTTATAATAAGATAAATATTCACTTAAAATAATTTTTTCACATGTAGACCCAATAATAGCCTCATATGGCATCATTTCTAGAACACAGCTTTGATGATCAAAGCAGGTTTTGAATTCCAGATCAAAATAATCTTTTAAATGTAATTTCCCAGTTTAATTTCTCTCAGGATTTTTCCTTGTTTGAGACAAGGTATTTCATAATCTACTCCCCAGTGCCTGTGCTGTGCTGTCAGAGCGCATTGTGGTGTACAGTACATTAAACCTGCCAGGCCTTTGAAATAGCTGTCACGAAGATAAGGTTGCTGTTATTGAGGCCATTATGAGATTAAAGACTTGAACAGCCGCGGGGCCTCCTTCAAAGAGGAAGAGAATCTAAGCTAACTTCTCACAAGGAAAGATCCAGCTAAACACACACGCAATCACAAACACAAATCAGGATTTTTATTCATTGCCTGCCACTTTTGCAACATGGTAACCCAATGGAGAGCTAATATTTTATAAACCATCTGGCTTACCATGTGAAAAAAGCCAGTCTTTACAGTAACATGCATTCTGAATTAAGCGTTTCCACAATGCTCTTCATGCTCCTAAATTCATTTAATTTTTAAAGTTTTATCTTAATAAAAGAGCAGAACTTTAGTATGGCTAACTTTACAAAAAAATGTTAGGTATAGTAGCTGCACAGTGCTACAGGTTATGGTTAACTGACACATTTAACTAGATACTAGCAAGTAACTTGGCTCAGTTTTTATAGCAAAACTGATAGTTTACAATGAGTCCTCATTGTGCTTAGAGCTTCATTGCTAGCTGCTAGCAAGTTTTACATGTTACTATTTATAAGAACAAATCCAAAATTTTATCTATACATATACTTGCAAAAGCAATGCATGTAGTTCCAGTTTCTTTTAGTAAAATTACTGTAAAGAAGGAAGGAAGAAAAATTCATGGACATGCATACAACTGTTAATTCATTGAATTAGCCTAATGATACTTTTTTTTTATCACACATGGGTGTTATGTTTTAGCAAAGTGATAAAAGATTACTTTCAAAGTACAGTTTGTATAGGCCATGTGGGTTATGTATAGGCTTTTTGTATGTTAGTGGACATAAAGTCGGGCTGCACGGCTGCATGGTTAGCACTGTGGCCTCACAGCAGGGAGGTTGCTGGTTCGAGCCTCTGCTGGGGCGGGGTCCAACCAGAAACCTTTCTGTGTGGAGTTTGCATGTTCTCCTTGTGTTAGTGGGTTCTCTCCTGGTACTCCGGCTTCCTCCCACAGTCCAAAGACATGCACCTTGGGGATAGGCTGATTGGAGACTCTATTTTTCTGCCCATAGGAGTGAGCGAGTGTACCCCGCCTCTCGCCCGATGTCAGCTGGGATTGGCTCCAGCCACCCCCCGTGACCCCGTTCAGAGAAGAAGCAGTAGATAATGGATGGATGGATCACCTGGGACTGACTTGTGACCTGTCCAGGGCGTACCCTGCCTCTTGCCTGAAATGCTGCTGGGATTGGCTCCAGCTACCCTGAACTGGATAAGCGGTTAAGAAATGAATGAATGGATCACATGGAGATAGTATTTTGGGAGCCTGAAACTATTGAAACCTGGTTCCAAAGTGAATAGATGGAGGTCATGAAAATCTTCCAATACTATAACCCCATTAGAACTCTGAGGTCATCAGACACATTGCCCGTACCATGAAGCACGGTCTAATATTTCATTGGAGTGGTTTTCACTTTGCTTATGTTAGGGTGGATAATGGAGGAAGATGATGGAACCAAGCAGGATGAAGACGGCAGATGAAGTGAGGAGATGAGGTTTAATTCCAGACGTGATTGCAAACCAGAGAACCATTATATTAACACTCACTATGCACAAACTAAGAAACATACAATGAACCATAACCATGAACAGAAACCCGGGGAATAAATACACACACAGACAAGACACACACAGGTGGAGTGAAT
>JBAMHV010000008.1:6314835-6330272 GCA_037177535.1 Pseudomugil gertrudae
GACAAGACAGGAAGTAAACCAAAATAAAACAGGAAACATGAAACACACACCGTGACCAGAAGCTTAACACATGACAGCTTACAGCATGCGTTCACTGTGGCATTGCTTCATAAACCTTTATAATGTTAAAACATGGGTTCTGCTTAGAGTTGCAGTCATTTTTTTCCCCATTATCTTATAGTGATGATAGGAAAGTCAGATCTGATGATTACTGATATTGACATCTTTGAACATGCCTATGCCACCCGGGAAACAAAACCCTGATCTGGTCAGTCAGTTTGCTCAGGTTTAGGCTCAGTATAACATTGCTGAGCCTAAACACAACCAAACACAGCAGCTGCGATCCCTTCCCCCCCTCTGCTTGTACAGCAGACAATGGGTGCATCACTTCCTCTGCTTCTCACCTTTAGGCTCCCATCACTTGGACAGTCGATACTCTGCAGTTTTTGTTCATTTTGTATACGTGAAAAGGAAATGAAACACACTGTGAGTTTTTATGATTTCATTTCACTAACTGTTCAAGTGATAGTTGACCAGTCAAAAGTATTTTTCTTGGATGGAGAGTGGGAAGCTGGAATAATGGTTCTCCACTCTCCTTTCAGTTTTTAACAATGCATTGGCTGATTCGTTTCTGCAATTTCCTTTGATTTGACACCTTTTGTAACAGAAGAACATCTTTACCTTCCTGTCTTCTAATATTATTGCTTCAGAAACGAGATGCTCTTATTCATCAGCTAAGTTTAAACAGGAGGCTCGTACCTATTTACTTAAGTAAATCCATGTGTGTGTTTTCTTCTCTTTTTGGATGGACAGTGTATATGAATATATTTTATGTTGCATATTTTTATAAAATGTTTTCTTTATGATTGTGCATAAAGTTTACATGTAATGACATGGGCTATGTAAGTCAGGTAGTCATTGATGGTGAGTTGCTATAAGGTGCTTTTATTTATGTTGTTAAAAATAAAAAGTTTAGCTTCAAAGTAGAAGCTATGAGTACTGTGTATTTCAGGTTAGACATAAACTTATTTTTCTTCTTATTATTATAATGATAATTTCTCTGTTTTACAAAATAATATAGAGGATACATTACTTCAGGTCCTTTGGCTGTATCATTGCAATACCTCAGAAATATTTAGATTTGTTGAAATACATCATTTTAACAAACAGTGAGCTGTGTAAAGGATGTGTGAATTTCATTTTTAATTTCACCCAGGTTGCCTTTCATTTAGAGCCTGCCTGTACTTGTATTTGCAGACTCCACATGGCTGAAGGGAAGGAGGTGGCTAGTGAAACCAGAGGAACAAGTATAACAGGACCAGCTTCTGGCTGAGAGCCTTGGTGCAAAACAACTATGTGTGCTGTCCAACCCTCAGTCCAGTATCTCCTGCCCAGCTAATTGTTTAATGGTATTGTCTGTTTGTTCAGTGGCGTGAAGGCTGCAGATTAAATGGCGTCACTGCAAATAATCTATTCAAAATCATTCAGTGTTAATGAAGGAAACAGACGAAGATTAATGAGCATGTGATCAATAAACTCCAGACGAGGGAGAAAATAAAATAACTCTGGACCAACTACTTCCCAAATTCATGTGACCATTTACACTGTCCAGACTGTTAATCTTCTGCTTAAATTTTCCAATAGAGAAACAATTGATGCATTTGTTTATAGTAAAATTTGCTATTTTTCTGTTATCAGTTGTAAAAAATAGCAATTTCCTCATTTTATGTGAGCGGAAAATAAAAACTAGTATCTGAATCGTCACTGAGAAAAAAGTAGCTGTGATACGAAAGAGAAACTTTCTTTCTGTCCATTTCTTAGCTCATTTATCTGTTTGTTTTTCTCAGTAAAGCTCGTATTTATAGTCTTAATTCATCATTATCTCTGGTTAATGGTGTAATTTTCTACAGAGTTCAGCACTGACAGGTTAATTCCTTTCTGCCTGATTAAATGTTTCTGAGATCCACAGGGTGGTCTTTGGATGTTTTGCACAGGGCTTAGCTGCCATACATTCATCTTTTAGCTTTTCAAATCAGCCTGACAAGTTTTCTACCCTCTAATTTGTCATCATATGCGTTCACTGACTTTGCTAAACCACCTGCCCCCAATCTCCTGCCACATTTGGAAAGCTAATGGGGTCCACTTGAGATAACTTTTGTTTGAACAAGCCTGTCTCAAACCTTTGTTTCAACAAGCAGAGTACTGAAAACAAACTTACACAAGGAGGAAATCCACATAGGATTTTTTACACAATCACCCCCAAAACCCACATACACAAAACTGTTTCAGCATCACTTATATGTTTCTTTATACAGTGCATGCAATAAACAGAAATAAACATCATAAAGTCATTTTATATAAGTTAGACACTTAACAGAATTATAATGACTTTTATTTCAAGGAATTAGAGCAAAATAAATGTCATAAATAATTAATTTAATTCAATCAGTCAACTGGTTGGTTTCTATCCTGTTAATGGGGGAAATACAGATGTTCTCATGATAAATCCACTACTCAGAACATCAAATAAGAAGTCTATTTAAGATGATTTCTATATTTTCTTCCATTATGAGAGAATTGCAGATTTGATTGAATGAGTGATTTATGATCACCTTTCCCAGATTGTATCTGTGGAGTTTTATAAAATTGATTTTAATCTTTAAAGTTTTGGCTTTTTTGTGAGTATTATTTTTTTTTGACAAGGTTTGTTCTTCTCAACACATGATGCTCGATCATGCTTTAAAAGGGTCCGGTGAGCAGATCTGTGTTATCACCTCGTCCATACAGAGCGCAGAGCATCTCGGACAGTTCGTCGCAGCTCTTATCAGACTGGGGTCTCTGGTATTTCCGTTACAGAGGAGGTGCTATCTCACTTTGCCCGCTACACTGTCCAGTCTGTCCACTACAGATTAGTGGAAATAACATTTAGAGGATTCTACTGACTTCTTCAAGCATTTTTCTCATTTGATGTTTGGCAGCTGAAGGTCCGGTTCTGCACGTCAGTCGTGTAGTTCATGCAGATAAAACTTGTTTTTCCTTTATGTTCTCGTATTTGGACTCAGGTTCATATTTTGTCACAGTTAATACTTCCTGTCCTTTGTCTGTTTGAAAAGATAATTTTGTAAAAAAAGAAATCTTAATTGTTCTACAGAATTTCCTCAAAATATTGTGATAAGTAAACACCAGACAATTTTCTCAAAACAGGATGTGCTTCTACATCCGTGGCACTAAAGATAAGTTACATTATTATAGTTACAAGTCTGTTTGGTTTATTTTTTTATGAACAGTATTTTTTTTATATAAATTGAAATGATCATTAAAGGATCTTTCATATCAGGGCACATTTATTTAACACTTGATAATAATAGAAGGTTTGTTGTGGTTTGTCTGCAGTGTCCATGTGAACAGTGCAAAAGACATTTTGTTCATGACAGACAGTAAAGTTGTTCAGGTTTTTATTTAGGATATTAAAAAACAAACAGAAAAAAAGGAATTTGGTTCAGTATGTTCAGATGGGTAATTACTCTGTACTTACTGTACAGGATGTGTGTTTACAGGCTCAGGCGCATAGCTACGAGTCTGATTAAACAAACTGTTCTGCAGATGATGACGTAATTCTATCAATGCGCCTGCTTGTCATGATTATGGAATCTCGGCATTGTGCCGTGCTGACTTTATTGCTTTGCTTGATGTTTAGTGAAGCATATCCCGAACAGTTAAACAGAATGCCTGAGTTAAATCAACCGGATGTGCAAATATGCTGTTCAGCTATATATAAAACATCAACAGTCTCTCTGTTGCACCTTTGAGCTTGTGTTTTGACCCTGAGTTTAATCATTTTTATACTGTTTAGTCATGTGACCAAGTGTGCATGATAGGATCACACCTTCTGGCCATTTTATAAATCCCTTCAGTGTCTTGTTAATAGCTATGATTGCACGTTGGCAGGTAGAAATGCACAAGATGACTTCCAGAAGCTCAAACTGAGCATCAAAATGAAGAAGAAATGGGGTTTAGGGGACTTTATTTAGTGCATATTTGCTATTAGACAGGCTGATTCATTGAGTTTCATGCACAACCCCCTCTAAGGTTTACTGAGAAGGTCTGGATTTGGTGGAAACAACATGAAAGCCTTGCATCTACAGTGCACCATGCTGGTGGTGTAATGTGTGGGAGACACTTTGGGACCACTTGGCACCAACTAAGCATCATTTAAACACCATAGCCTATCTGAGTATTGTTGCTGGCCATGTCCATCCCATTATGAACAGTGTTATTTATATCTTCTGATGACTAATTAAAGAAGGATATTGCACCATGTCACAAAGCTCAGAACATCTCTAATTGGTTCTTGAACATGGCAATGAGTTCATTATACTGGAAGGTTCTTATCATGGATGTGCAGGTAGGATGAAAACCTCCTAAGGGCTATTTAAATTTTCTTTCAATGTGATGTCTTGCAAAAGACACGAAGGCATTTAGACAAGCTGTGACAAGTGTGCAACAACAACATAAATAATGAAAACAAGGTAAATTCTTTCAGACAGTGTCACATGTGGCATCCAGTTATTTAATAATGTGAAAGTAAAAGCAGGTCATTAAATTTTGCATCCATGGATTCATCATCAGTGAGGTTTACCGTGTTTAAAGTTAGATGGAAACAATGTTTACAGCATCTCTGTCATGCAAACACGAGCAACGCCACCTTTCCAGAGTCCACTCCAGTGTGTACAGCACATAACACCACATTCTGCACAAAAGCTGTGACAGCTGCTGGATTTTTTTTTCCTTTTCTGTTTTCTTGCATTCTATTGGTTTGGCGCCAGTGGTTTGCAGATAGCATCACTCGCTCTGCAGCCACATAATAAGGAAAAAACCCGACAGTCAATTATGCCATTACCAGCAATAAAGCACTGCATAAACATGTTAGGTTAGTACACACATCCCTCCAGGGAACACACACACACACACAAACACACACACACACACACACACACACACACACACACACACACACAGTGAGTGGCCTTGATATTTAAAGCTGCTTTTGATACACTTATGCAAAATTGATTCTTTTGTTAAAAAAGGGAAAATATCCTTTAATGCAGCAAAGTGATTGATGTGACAACAATAATAAGGAAAAAAAACTTATTGTAGTGATGGTTGGTGGGGGGGTGGGGAGGGGGGGTAGGAATAAATAAGTTATTACTTCCTGCTCCTATTCAGGCTTGAGCTGTTATTTCTGTTAAAAATATATAAGAAATACCAAAACACAATGTAACACAATCATGTTTATAAAAATATTTTAACAATCAGTGAGGACTCTATGTTTGATCTGCAATGAGACGTCTCAATAGGGTGGTAATAAGTTTTACTTTTTTTATGATACTAATTTACACCCACTGGAACACGATGCATGTTTACACAATAGAAACCCTGTTCACATGTACGAAACTAAAGAAACCATAAGCAAAACAACTTCACTTCTCAGAAAAAGCAGCTGTGCAAAACATGAAACACATTCACAATCCTTTCTGCAAAAACTATATGCCCAACTTCAAGACACTTACAAAGTTCTGAACACATAGTTTTACCAATCACACCGAAAAGAGTTCCTGCCATGTGAAAACCTTCCCAGTAACGATGACTCTGAAGTTGTGGGATGTATGACAGACAAGTAGCTGAGTACAGAAATTGTATGGAAACAATCACCGTACCTTTAACACAAACTAATACAACAGATTATTGTTGCCTAGAGGGGTGACAGGAATGGAATAAAACACTGTTTATGTTCTGGAGGAAGATGTATGATGGAGGAAGTGGAAGAATACAAGTACCTTGGAGTTCAGTTAAACAACAGACTAGACCAATAATTCATCAGATAGGCATCAGTAAAAAGGTACAGAAAAGACTGTAGTTCTGAGGAAGCTCAAGTCATTCAACGTCTGTGCAACGATGTTGCATATCAGTTGTGAGAGAACTCAGCTTTGCTGTCATCTGGTGGGGCAGTGAGATCAGAGCCAGAGACATAAACAAGGTCAACAAAATGACAACAAAACAAAACAACAAACAACAAAATGATCAAGAATCCGGTGCTGGGAATAACTGGAGCTGTCCAGAAATGATGCAAAGATGCTGGAAATAATTCATGATTCACTGCATCCTCTGCACAACACAATGAAAACAACAGTGTGTTCAGTGTAAGGCTCAGTGTGATACAGGAGATCACTGCTTTTTCATCAATCATTAATTAGCATTAACTTTTTGTTTAAATAAAATAAAATACTACATTGCAATCTCACTCTGGGATTACTAAAGCATTATTTAAAAAAATAGTTTTCTTTTCATTTTTATTTTTTAATTTCATTTTCCTCTCATTTTATTCAAAAGAACTTGTTTGTACAGTTAGATCTTTATAAGTGAAGTGAAAATGAAGCATCTCACTGGATGTTCTGTTCCAGGGAAGGAATTAATCCGAAGCAATACACGCTTTTGTTTCCTTGTTCTAACACTTTAAAATTGTCTTCCTTAAACAGACTGGTGGGTTGGCTTTAAATCAATTTCTTTGTGTAACATAATTTATTAGCCTGCTGGGCAACCTGTCCAGCATGTTTGCAACTTTCCTTTTACTCATTCATAGTGGGAGGGGATCGTTACACACACTTTACTTTTAACAAGGTAATGATTAAACAAAGAAAAAAAGTAAAGTAAGGCTTTGTGAAATTGAGACGTCATGGAATAAATTTGTGCATCACTGGACAGGTCCGACTGATGTCACATGTTCAAAATAAATATCTTACGGTTGCTAAGCATGCACATTGTTTACAACAACTAAATAAAAATGTTGGTAGCTGCATGGTGGATTAAAGGATTCATGCAGTGTTTTGATTCAATGACAAAGGATCTGGTGGCCTCAGAGTTATCTAACACTAAGATATTACGAATGCAAGAAGCTTAAACACACACATTCACACACATTTTTAAGCAGTTGAAAAAGACACTTAGTGGAGCGTTAATATAAAACTAATATAGATGGAGTTAGATATAAAATATTTTCCCAGGATGCTTCTGTTGGCATCTTTCAATGCTTTCATACAGTTCAGTGAATAAAAGTGAGTCTTTTAGCCCCACTTCTTCTTTCTTTTTTAACTAATTGGAATGAAAATATGTACAGGAAGAATAACATCAGATTTTCACAACAGATTTAAGAATGAAGCAAGTTTTTCAGTGTGATGAAACCAAAGTGATGTAACAAGATGAAAAGCCTGAATGGAATGAAGGAAGATGGGAGGAAGGATATTTTTTTAGTCAACTTACGCACTTACGCTCTGAAACAAGACATTGATCAAATTATTGTGTAGGTAGTGAATTTTTGGCCCTGGCACACATTTAGAAAAACACAAACAAAACAAAACAAAACAAAACAAAAACTGCTCAAACGCAACATTGGCCTCACCCCTTTAAGTTTCAGAAGTGGTACATTACTGTATTAAACCAAAGATACATCACAGAAAGAATATTTCAAAGACAAAAAGCTCAAACTGATTCTGCAAATGTGAGATGGTAAATCTAAAACTTCTCTCTGGTTTAGTGCTGCAGGCCCTGTGCAGGCCCTGTGCATGCCCTGTGCAGGCCCTGTGCATGCCCTGTGCAGGCCCTGTGCATGCCCTGTGCAGGCCCTGTGCAGGCCCTGTGCAGGCCCTGTGCAGGTCCTGTGCATGCCCTGTGCATGCCCTGTGCAGGCCCTGTGCAGGCCCTGTGCAGGTCCTGTGCAGGCCCTGTGCAGGTCCTGTGCATGCCCTGTGCATGCCCTGTGCAGGCCCTGTGCAGGCCATGTGCAGGTCCTGTGCATGCCCTGTGCATGCCCTGTGCAGGCCCTGTGCATGCCCTGTGCAGGCCCTGTGCAGGCCCTGTGCATGCCCTGTGCAGGCCCTGTGCAGGTCCTGTGCATGCCCTGTGCAGGCCCTGTGCACACTGATGGGACTCTTTAGTTTCATATTAGAGATCTTCCTCACGGAAACCCTATCCATGTCCTTCAAGGACATGCTCTCATAAACAGCACGCATACAAAACACATAAACTGTTTGAGAAGGCTGTCACTTCTGTTGGTTTTGGACAAGATCCAAAGCTAATTCTTATTGTGTGTGTGTGTGTGTGTGAGTCACATGCATGTGTGGGTATAATAGGACTGAAATAACAGGAGCTGTAAAACAAGCATTAAGACCTGATTACCAGGTAAAGTTAGTTTCTGGAGTGTGAGAAAATGTGTGTTCACACTCTTTTAACTTAGGTAGTTCTTCTTTTAGTTTGATTGTATGAGGTCAAATGCATTATTATCCTCTTTATATTCTCATTTTTATAACCAATTCACGTTTTATACATTTTTGCCACACAGCTGTAGCAAAAGAGAATTTAAAAAAGGATTTTAAGTGTGTGGTTGGATGTAATTCTACAGTATTTCCCAGTTCGTGCATTTATTTAAATCTTGGTGTTAATGATGAACTTTATTCTGACCACAATGAATAGAAGAGATTAATCTGAAGTTATGCAATGTCAGCATCAGTGCTGCTTTCTACATGCACCACAGATACACCCATTATATGACATGATGATAAAACTCTGTATATGCAAGCAGCTGAGAGCCCATTTATGCAATTAAAGTTTAGATCAGTCATTTTAATACATTAAGCATTCTAGTATACCTTATTGTTATGGGTCTTTACTGTAAAAAATCCATAGGGCAGCCTCCCTTTCCCCCTGTCATTATCTTTGAGAATGAATGTTTGTATGTATGTATGTATGTATGTATGTATGTATGTGTGTACAAACGTGTGTATGTATGTGTGTACAAACGTGTGTATGTATTTGTGTATGTATGTGTAGGTACGTATGTATGTATGTATGTTTGTGTGTGTGTGTGTATGTGTGTATGTTTTTATGTATGTATGTATGTACAACATGTCTGTACAACAGCAGATTATAAACAACTATAAATGCATTAAGCTACATTGTATTTGTCCTGGAATTCACATGGAGAGCTATGTAGTTCATTTATTTACTTTTTTTTAATTTCTGGTTCTGATGGAATGTAATAAAAAAGGTTTCATCATATAAGGGATGTAAAAAAAAAGATCTGTATAACTTACAACATAAAAGACTTATGATGTGAGAGTAGTGTTTTTAAACAATACTAACTGAAACTTAAGAGAGGTGAATGAGTTTTATTCTGTTGTGCCTCTGCCACGCCCCCCTTGTGGCAGTGCTCCTGGTCCCTCCTCCTCCCATCCGAGCCAGGAGCTGACTACCTCAGCCAGCACAGGTGAGGGCAATCTCAATCAGCCCAGCTGCAACCGCCGTCAATCTAGGCGGCTCTCCATAAAAGCTGCAGAGGACCGGCGCTCGGCGCTTGAACGTTAACTGTCACGGTTAGTAAAAGAGCTCCTTTAGATTGACTCACCTCCCATCAGCTCCAGTGTCTTCCAGCCCTGCTCACTCTCCAATCATCGTGCTCCTCGGGATCCTGGAAACCACCTCTAACCCTGGACCTTGGACTCCTCGCCACTGGGTTCGCAGCACATTCACAACACTTTTTCCACACTAACATATTTGCATCCCCTCATCCCCTCACCTCGCCTACTCATATAAGTTCTTACACATAGTCAAACACACTCCATTTACATCCAGCCCTGTCACGCACTCAAACACCAGCACTTAAGATATCTGGCCCTAATAAAGACCTGTTTTTCGACCGACATTCCTGGTCTGTGTCTCTGTTTCCTGGGGTGCCCAGCACTTTTGGCTCAATATACCAGTGAGGCCTAACATATTCAAGCCTAAAAGGCAGCCTTGACCCCTGCCCTTTCAGCACTCATGTGCCCTGAGGACAGGAACTAGTCAAAGGGAGCCCCGACAATGCCGAGGCATTTTCTACATTAACCACTTAAATTCATGACATGATCTACAATCAGCAAGCTTTTTTTCTCTGATACAGTCATCTATTATATATAATTTAGGATCAGACTCTTTAAAAGTGCTGTAAGATGATGTCACCAATTGCTGCTATATATAAATGAAACTTTATTTAAATGGTCAAATACATTTAGTGGATCTGTGGCACTGAGGTCAGAAATGCCTGCAAAAATCCTTGTGATGGGCCGACAACCCGTCCAGGGTGTACCCTGCCTCTACCAGGGATAGAGTCCAGCTTGGATAACTTGGATTAAATGGTATAGACAATGAATAAATAAATGAATCAATGTCTGCAAGAAAGTCAATTCCCTTCTAGGATGTGTCTACACCTAAAGGAGTAGCCTATCAATGAATAAAGGAAAGTTGAGTACTGTTATAATAACAACCATACATAAAGCATTGTTTGCATACAAACAAGTTAGCTAAGGCCTGATTTTTGCAAACAATGCTTTACGTAGGGTTGTTATTATAACAGTTATTCTAATTATTATAACTTAGAAGGCTGAATATATATATAACTTAGACTATTGTTATTATATTATAACAATCATTCTTTTAATATCAGCTAACAGCTTACATGGATTGTTTGACATTTGGGATCTGAACCAACAGCTGTTTGACATGTCGAGTCTGACACAGTCGACATGTTTAGAAAGCATAAAGAGAAAAAGATATTTACCTGCATATCCAAAGCCTGTCATCTGATTGCTATTACACTCCAGGTAATTGAACAGCAAAGATACAACAAATACCATATCCAGTCATGTCTTCTTTCAAAGACTAAAACAGACAATAAAGTGACTTTTAAGAACAGGTGACTCCTGGTCATGGTGATTTTCATATTGAATACATATTGAATGGGCCATCAATAACATTTGACTTCCTGTATTGTTATTACGTTACATCCATATAGCAGATGCTTCTTCCAGAATGACCTAGAAGGAAATTTTAGACATGTAAAGTAAAGAATTACCACTTTCTATTACATAGATCAGAGATGTCAAAATCCGGTCACTATCTGGCTGCTATGCTACAGATGTTTCCCTGCTCCACCACACTTGTTGGAAATTAATCGGTCATTGGGAAGAACTTGCTGTTGGATCCATTTAATTTCAGTGTTGGAGCAGGGATGGTAACCTAACAAACTCTCTTCTATCCTTTCTACTGTTTTTTCTTTCATGACTTCCTCATTGGGATTTTTTCTAACTTGTGGAGGAGTGTTGTAGTTTCCAGCAAAAGCATTGACCTCACATTGTTTTGTCAGTGCATTGCCTCTTAGTGACATGTAATCTTTTATCTGTGTTACACCCTTTTTTTTTAACTCCCAGGCCCTCTCACCTGTCACACTGTGACAGTAAAATGCAGCTGCCTGGATGGAGTGACCTCTCCATTTGCTTTTCTCTTGACACTTTGTATTCTCTGACAGTGTAACTAAAGCTCCTCTTAAGTAACCCCTCACTTCCTTAACATACCCTCTCTGTAACCTCTTCATATTTCTCTCTCATCACCCTTTCTATCTCATTCTTTCATGCAGTGCTCTCTCTCGCTCCTTGTCCGTGTCCTCACCTGCCTGCTTTACTGCATGTCTCTTGGAACAGTTTTAGTAAATTAAAGTAACTTCCTTAATATGTCTAGCCAATCAGAAGCAGTGTAATATTGAAGCCAGTTGAAAGGCCAGTAAGTAAAATTTTATAATGTTAAAAAAATGGAAAATGAGGGTCCATGACTTGTGTACAAAGGTAAATCATCCCATAATTACAGAACATGGTAAAGAAAGGCCCTGTCCGCGCTGAGATTCAGCTTCAAACATGGGATGACCAGGAGCAGCTGATCTCACAGATTTAAAACTATTAAAACAAACAGAAAGATCAAAGGAAGGCCAAGACACTTCATAATGAGGTTAGACATGCATAAAATAATCTTTTTTACTGAGTTCAAGCATAAGAATTATTAAGAAACTCAAGAAATCTGGAGAAAACATGTGAACAGCATAGCACAGGCCCTGACCAACATTTACCAACAGTTCATATAACTGCAGGGGGGAGAAATTCTAGTCTACAGACTTTGTGAAGTACATCAGTACAGACTTACATTCACAAATTACACATAAATGTACACAGTGCAGACAAATACACAAGTACCAGTAAGGATTTAGACTTGATTACAGATGATGCTGACTACTTTGAGCTCAGACGGATTAGGGATAGATTTTGCCCGACCAATTCTCACTGAGGATGCTTCTTCAGAAAGAAAATAGAGACTGAGTGCGCTAAACTAAAGGTGAAAAGTCATCCTCTAAGCCCAAAATCTGTGATGGTGTTGTAACAAGGCCAATGTTGAATATTACTACTATAAGTTATCCTGTTCTTATTCAGTCATGCCTGCATTTCAACAAGAAGCTAATTAATCACATTCTGAATGTATTACAAACGGAATATTATGAATGAAATGCTTTGTCTGTTATTAAGTTGACAGAAAAAAAGACATTATGAGTGCTGAAATGATCATTGTTTCAGCAGTTTTATACATCATCTTTATTACATAAATAATTTTGCTTTTGCATTTCAAACATTTTCACTTCTATAATAAATAGTTTTCTACTTATTAAAAGAAAACAAGCCATGATGCAACAGTTCATTTTCATAGTGTACGCGTGGGATGTCACTGAGCAGGGGTTGAGGAACATAAAAGCATATTGTAGATCATATCTCAGTGAATCACACTCCAACTGTCTCCAACATATTCAACTATGACAAGTTTTCACACTATGCGTAATTTTTTTACGAGGTTACGCCAACCATTGTTGCTTAATATTGAATACGTGAGGCTGTAGCTCGGGAGGAAGAGCAGTCATCTTTAAACAGAAAGGTTGGTGGATTAATTCCAGGTTTTTCCTGACAACATGCTCCTTGTGTAGTGTGTTAATATTCAACATGACTGAAAAAGTGTTATATAAGTCCATTTAATAATATTTGTAATGGATTATGTGGAAAACTTGGGTAAACATATTAAGCCTTTTAATATGACCCAGAATTTGATGCATATTGAGAGAGAAGACAGGTTAACTAAGCAATGCCTGATCATTTCTGCCACAATATGCATTTTAGCAGAATAACAAAGTATTCCTGCAGCTGTCTTATCTTAATAATACAATTTTCTTGTTTGACAAGGCATAGAACCTAAGAATGGCTAGATATATTCACGGCCACCACCCACTTAAGCCTTGCTTAAATACTTCAGAGACTACACATGGACTCACAGAACAGGAGATGCATCTAGAAAGTCCTGTTTGACCATTGACTCAATCACACTTTATTTATGTAACACTATTCACATGTAGTTCAGTTTGTTTTATAGTGTAAAGCACAGTAGAAAAAAGAAGAAGAAAAGATAGACATATAAATAAATATAAATATAATATAAATAAGCTCGAGCCCAGCTCCAATCCCAAAGTGCTAAGGCCCGATTCATGTCAGGTTTTTATGCAGTTGCTTCTCATTCACTTTGAAAGGGGTGGTGAGTTGAAACACAACATGACACACAATATCAACAAGAGAATATGGCTGATTGTTTGTGATTGGGAGCATTGATGGCATCCTCATTCCCATCAAAGCACCATCAGAAAATGAGGGAGACTATGTTAACAGGAAATCTGCCCATAGTATCAATGTACAGGTTACAACTGAATTTCCAGTTTTAAATCTATGTTAAAGCCACAAACCTCATTACTGCTTCCTCTGATTAGCTAATATGTGATGCAAGCCACAGTATCACTAATGTTGAGGCCACATGGCCTGGGTCTGTACACAACACCAGAATTTTCAGGGAGTCTTATGTCTTTTCAACAGCATAAGGTTTGCATTGCACCATGTCTTTTGTCTTTCTACTATATTATACGCTTTCCTCATTACAGGACACTACAATGTTTATCTGCTGGGTTGCAAGGGGTACCCAATGGCATCCTGAAGGCCCGCTCCAGTGTCTGCGTGGCCTCAGGGTCAGTACAGAGAGGGTCTGTGATATAGTGGCATATGTGTGGTCCTTCACAACCTCCATAGCCTGATGAAGATGGTGATGAGGAACCCTCATTTACTCTAGCTGACAATGCAGATGCAGAATGATGAGACACTTGATTTGCCAGAATTACTTTAATTAAAAAGCAATTGTTATTTTTTTCATTTCCTGAAAGAAAACAAAGGAAAACAGATGTATATTGATTACTTTATAGATACGATATAACATGTAACAGAATAATCTTCACATACAGATCCCACCTCAAAGTGATGCTCCAGTATTTCCACTTCCAGTTCGGTCTTGTGAATGGCTACTTTTATCTCCTCCATTTCAAGCTGGATAAGGTCCATGTTCACTTTATTTTTCTTTTTAATTTGCCTTTAAAATCACCAGGCAAATTCCATCAGAAGACAACGACAAATTTTTACTCTCTTACCTTTAAAGGGACATGCAGTTTATAGTATGTGTCACACCTCTGTGGACCTTCCAGCATTGTCCATTTCTGTCACAGCAGAAGTATCTCTTCATCTTCTTCCTAAAGTAGAAGTATACAGGTATACTGGCCAAAACTGGAAAATAGATTAGTTGTGAGTGTTTTACTTCACTTGTACTCCAACTTTTCTTTTGCTCATGATGTCACTGTACCACTTCCATCTTTTTAAAGAATGATGTTGAAAATGCAGAAGGAAGAGTTTGTTGCACATTTGCAGAGATCAAGAAACAAACTAATTACATTTAATTTATTGAGCACTTTACAAGGTATTCAAAGATGTTTTACATAACCGTGAGTTACATAAGAAGGGTCTAAGGACAGAGATGTCCTGAGTCTGCTTAGTTAGTGTAGTTATTACTTGTGTCTATTGTGTGTTATGTCTGTTGTGTGATTAACTGAGTGTGAAGCCCTTTGAGACGACTGTGTTGTGATACTGGGCTTTATAAATAAAATTGAAAATTGAATTGAAATACCTAATGGGTAAAAAAATAGAAACAAATATATAATAAAACATGAGATAAAATCATGAAAATAATCAAAACTGGATCATGGTTCGGGTTTTGTGTTAAGATGACTAATCTGAATTAATGGCCACGTTCATCATTACGTTTTTCCAACAGAGAAATTGTCAGGTGAGCGGGCAGAGAATTATTGTTAGTCTTTGTTGAAGGTTCATACTGTCTTCTTTTTAAACTTATTTTTTACGATTCATTTTGTAATACAGAAAGTTTTTTTGTTTACCTGCTTATTTCATTTCATTTTCATTTCATTTATTTGGCACATGTATAAAAAAAATCATTACAGAATTATTCATATAAAAAGTACAAAATTTCAGAATTTTTCAAATACAATTGATTAAAGTGCAGGAAGAGGCAAAAACCCACATGGGCTTATTTAAAGCCTCACCTAAAACAGTTTAATTTACATTCATTAAATATACAATTTATACAATATAAAAGAG
>JBAMHV010000008.1:6331964-6348045 GCA_037177535.1 Pseudomugil gertrudae
CAGGCTCCTCTCTTATGGAACCAGCTCCCAGTATGTGTACGGGAGGCAGACACCCTCTCTACCTTTAAAATCAAGCTGAAGACCTTCCTTTTTAACAAATCTTACAGTGAGGGATAGTCGGGCCACCCATTAGTTGTGCAGTCATGGAGACATCCCACAATGCACTGTGCACTTCCTTTTACTTTCTCTGTTTCTTATGTTTTATGTATTAATATATGGCAGTATTGACATCATTAACCTATTTTTCCTTCTTCTGCAGGTCTTCCTGGATAAAAGCTGCAGTGTTAATGCTGTTGCAATGTCTTTCCTGTTCTCTCGACCTCAGCCAGGTGAGGCAGATGCTGACCTCTCTGAGCCGGGTTCTGCCCGGAGGTTTTGTCTTAATGTTAAAAAAGAGTTTTCCTTCCCACTGTCGCCTCATGCTTGCTCGGGTTGGGAGATTGGATCAATACAATCTCTTGGTTTCCCTTAGCTAGGCACTTTTTTTTAACAAATTGGCACAAATTGATGTCCGTGAAGTGCTTTGAAATGACATTGTCATGAAGTGGTGCTATAAAGTGGAAGTGAATTGAATACCTGGCAAGGTGTTTCCCCGAGTCAGCTTTATATTTACATAATATTTATGAAAAGTGATTCTTCCTTGTTCCTATGATTCATTTTGGCATTGCATAATAGCAATAAATAAACTCTCACCTGGTTTTCCTTATCAGTATAGGCCTATTCCCGCACATTCAGATTGTTTGGAACGACGACAAAGGTATTTACCATCTGGGTATTTATGTAAAACAAACAAAAAAAGACTAATTGTTGTTTCCTTAACTTAACAAACAAAGAGGTCAAATATTTAAAGGAAATTGTTAAAAGAAAAAAACCTGTAAAACACAGCTTTAAGACTAAATTGCTTGTTTCTCTGAGTTGTGTCATCACTGTGCCTCGGGGTTGCCTGAAAGTTTCTCAGCAGGACATGAAATGCCTTTCCTGCCCCTTTTCAAAAGTCCCCCAGAAATTCACACTAATTATTCATGAAAGGTGTGCATCTCAAGTTACTGTTGGATGTCTGAGACATGACAACCCTTACAGACTTACAGCTAAATGTGAAGAAAGCTTGTTTAATTAAACTAACCATTAAGATATGGAGGGAAGTAGGCTCAGGTGGCATTAGCTTTTCCTAGTGTGGGACAACTCGGACACATTCCCCTCGTGTTCTGTCCAATAAACTATGGTATGGTAAATCCCAGATGGCAAAAAGTGTTTATTCCAGTTATGGCCTACATCTGCAGAGGTATTTGGCTTATATTCGGCCTTGATTTATGGCTTCATGTGAATGTGGCTATCAAAATGCAGTCATAGGACAACAACATGTCACTTAGAACTAAATTCCTGTCATCTACGTCCAGGTTAGTTCTCCACATTTGTACCACTTCTAGCTCACACAAGACTTGGTGTAATCCATGTCCAAGCCAACAACAAACATCTGAACACAACACTTGCCGGTTCCATTATTTTCCATTATTGATGCTAACGTAGCCCAGACTATAGCCCTAAACTTATCTGCTTTCTGTTTGGTTTCACATATTTTTCTTAGTCTTAGATGTCATGATGATGAGAATGTTAATGAAGATGAAATTATATTTTAACATTTTACTTGTTTTTTTAAATTTGGGTTCTTGTTTTTTTTAGTTCAAGAAATGTAATTAATTTGACATAAATATATAGTCTAATTATTTTGTTATTTTAAATAGGTTTATTTTTATCTTATTTTATTTGCTCATTCATCTAATTTATAAGCTTTTATGAGTTTTATTTATATTTCATATTTGCAATAACAATATTAATGCACACTGTACAACAGTGGGGTTTTCCTTTAAGGGGCAAAAAGCATTGGTACTGACAAATATCATATCATAAACAAAAGGAAAACTGTTGATGTAACCCATTCCTAGATTAATGATCAGTCACTTTGTCCGGGAGCTACAAGGTAAATTACACAATAAAATAGCTCCTTACATCCTGTCTAGATAGTGGGAGCCAGTAGTGAACTTAGAAAACATAATAAAATTCACATTGACTCTTGGTGAAGTAGAGGTATGGTACAATATAACTGTCAGCAAGGTTTTTAGAGTTCTTTAAAGTTAGTTGGTCTTTTTTATTTGCCAATTTTATGATGAGGAATTAGGTTACTAGCATATGAAGCACAGCTTTGCTTTATTACTCTATAGTTTATAGTCTGACCCACCAGCTGAACATGCAACATTCATTTTTGTTTAGTTTCTTATTGAAACAGCAGTAGGAAATAACAACTTTGTTCAGTTGTACTCAGATACTTTTAAACACGATGAAACAAAGTGAAGACCCAGATTGCATTAGCGATCAATAGCTAAGATTGCTAACTCACTAGCATTTAGCCTCAGTTTGCCACTGATTCTCCACACTCCTAGGTGGATAATGTTTCTCCTTCTCCTTGTCCTGTCTATTATCTTTTCTTTACATATCAGGTTTAATAATGCTGGTCTGTCATAATAGTTATATGTTCAATCGCTTTACCTTCAAAGGTCCGGTGTGGTTAAACCCTAAAGTGTGATGGATAAAGACATTAATTTCAGAAATAAATTCTTACTAAATGTTTACTGCATTTTAGATCACTGGGTATGGTTACATGATGTTTTTTATTTGGAATGAATTGTTTTAATGAAATAATTTCAAATTAAAGTATTATTTATTCTGAATTGAGGTTTACATGAAAACACATTTATTTGCCTTCTCTTAATTCTGGGGGTTGGGAAGGATTTTTATGGGATAAATGGCACACTATAACGCTTGTACACATACCAGGAATAAACAAACACCTTTCTGCTTTGCATCTTTTTGGCTACAACATAGAAACAACATATCAAGTATGATTCTTGCTCAAAATTTGATTATATTTATGAAGTACTTGATCAACAAAAGCATACTTCACTTTTTTCATCAGCTGCGGAGCTGAAGGCAGACCGCACAGAAGACTGCACACGTGTGTCGTCATGACAACACAAAGTCATGAGCATGTGCAGAATAACCTAAAGTGCCCTAAAGCAATGCATGTTTACGTGATAGATGAATTAATAAGTTCAGATTTAGGTTTAGGATCAACCAGCCACTTACTTTGGAATTAAGTTTAATTCAGAATTGTTATTTTCATTCTGTGTTTTCATGTCATTTTTCACCTCTTTAACGCAGACTGAACTATTATTCAGAATTCAAGGGGAATTAAAACTCTCATGTACACGTGGCCACAGTAAGATATTGAAATGCTCATTGTACTCTCGTGTACAGATTTAGGAAAAGGGATTTTGGTTTGTTGAAATGCCTTAAAGAACTGCATTGTGTTCATAAACCTTTACTATATAAGATTGCTGCTAAACAATAACACACAAATGAGCGTTCATAAAAGTTTATCATGTTTTTGAAATGCATCTGCTGTATGCAATAAAATGAGAAGTCACAATCTGAAAATCAAAATGTGTATTTCCTGTTTAATTTAGAAGCAATGCAGGAAACACTGGTTTTTAACCCTTTAAAAAGATTCAAAAGATTAAAACAAACAATATTTGTGACTCATAGAACGTTTTTTGCACAGTTAAAACTAATTTTCTCTCCCTTTCTCACAGTTCACAACACAGTAGCTTTGATTTATAGCTGATAGTTTCACTGAGATGTGCTGCCATTCCTGAGCTTCCTGGGGATGCCCAGTGGGTTTCACAGCAGGAGCTACCTGTCCAGCCTCTTTACCTGGGGTTACTCCTGTGGTTAATTCACTATCAGATGTTTGAATATCTGGAAAATCTTTCACAAAATGGGAATGTATCTTATGATGCTGCACTTTTGCCAAATGATCTCATGACATTATGTCAATACGCTTCTTCTTCAGCCTCACACACATTACTGGAACGTCTATTTAACGTTTGGGCCTGTCGTGATGTGACATCATAACATTGAATAATTGCATAAAGATGCAAAGTGCAACTCTTTAAAGCTTTTTGGTGCTTTTTTAACCTAATTTAGGAATGACAGAAAAAAGAATAACTAAAAAGAAATTGGCTAAAAGAAGTGGTGCTGCAATGTGCATCCGTACATGCACAGACATGCTTTGTGTGATTAATCATGTGTGTCTGTGAAACCACTGTGTCTCTACCATCTATCCATCTCACAGCCGTGGCTGGACCGATCTTCAGCAATGAGACAGCTTCACATTGGAATGCCTGCTGCCATTTAAGCTTCATTACTACCTGCTGCTACCGTATTCTCCCTGCCCTCTATTGCCTGGGGTTCATATTGGATAACAGCCGTAAAGCTTTGCGTTTCATGGGGCTGGGTAGGAATAATTGGAGGTAGGCAGGCCCCTCATTCCCAGCACCATAGGAGGCTAAAATCACAGGCTTGCCTTAGCCTTTGGGCTGCCCCAACAGGTGTTAAAGAGGGTCTAAAGAGGGCACCGCAGGGGACGATATCAAACACCATCAGTCTTGGGATAACAGCAAATAACACTGCAGGAAAGGGAACACACATACCAACATAACATACTCACACAAACATGTCTGTCAGAACTTGTTTATTGCAGTGAGTAAAGTATTTAGTAGAAAAATGGGTTGGGGGGTTGGGGAGGGGGCTAAGCCCTGACTAATTGTTTATTAGGCAGATTTATGGCTGTTTGGTGAATGATTAAAATGGTCTACTTTACAAATTCCTGGAAAAATGGCAAAAAAAATGTTTTTGCACTTTCTTAAGAAATTACAATACGCACATTTTTCTACACAGAAATGAATGAAAGTTCTGGGGAAGCTCCTGCAGTCTATATGAGGGTTTCAACAGGCCGCAAGCAGTAAACATATATGATGTAGATGGTGTGGAAATTTAATGAGTAATAATAACAGTAAATTTATCTCTTTGGAACATGTTTTCTGCACATTAATTATCAGATTGTATGTAACATGATTATATAATCAATACAAACTGATGTGCAGGTTTACATACTCTTGAAGTCTTTAGTTCGTATAATCTTTTTCCCCCTCTGGTTGCATGTACTTTACAATAATTCTGCACTTGTTGCATCCTGTTTCAGTAAAATTGGGGGTCATGTTGTGTCTATAAATGTTTCTCTGAGCTTCTTTATTCATTCTTGAAAGGTGAAAAAACTAAATGCTTTTGCCACACTGTTTCCCAGACTGCAGACACATTTAGGTTTAATATGTTTTTTTATCTCTTCTAAACATTCATGTAGTTATTTTTTTAATTGTTTGTAAGAGCTGCTGGAGTGGCCCAAAGCTTAATGAACACCCCGAACAAGACAGCAAACGGAGATCAGATTGAGTCTTCCTATTTTAGGACTACAGTCAGTGACAAAACAGGATGATGTCACACTGAAACTGAAAACCAAGGAGAATTAATACACTGAAACACAACACGACAGGGGAAATGTATGAGCTAAGTGACTCTGCTGAACTAACAGGAAATGAAGCCAAACAGACAACACAAGAGAAACTACAAAATAAAACAGGAAACAAAGATCAAACACAAAAACAACCATTGTCTGTAATTTACTTTTAAAGTAAATTTGAAATAACTGGGGAGTAAGTTTTATTTAGTTTAGATTTTGAGAAACTCTGTATTTTATGTTGCAGCAAACCATTTCTGCAGGAGTGTATGTTCTAACAGATAACGAGCAGCAGGAATGTTCTGGTGTCCTGGCTATGTGATAGGGAACATCACTGCACTGAAGACATTAAACTGTTGATTGAGAACTTCTGTCTATGTTTTTTTCCTGTCTCATCTTTCTCTCTGTGACATCAGTCTAAAAAAATCACCAATTACCAAATAATTATAATTATGTACATTTTAATACGATATAAGCTATACCACCTGACCAAAAAAGCATATCTACATTTTTATTCATTTGAAGTCTTTATTTGGTCTTCTGACAATGTGTAAATAAAACAATAAAAAAAGAAATAAAAATAAAACAGAGAAAAAGAAACTATCTAATTAACCCTCATTTCCATGACTTCTGTAAACATTTGTCCGAGGAGGCTGAGGAGTGTGATCCTCCCCTAGTTAGAGCACACTCTCCACCCCATCCCCCTTTTGAAGACTGGGACCGCCACCCCAGTCTGCCAGTCCAGAGGCACTGTCCCTGAAGTCCATGCAAAGCTGCAGAGACGCATCCGGCCCACAGCCTCCAGAGCCTTAAAAATCTCCGGGTGGATCTCATCCACCCCCAGAGCCCTGCCACAGAGAAGCCTTTAAACCTTGAGGTGGTTTCAACCACCTTACCACCAAGTGTTTTAACCACCCCACCCCCACCCATCGCCATTGTACACAGTGTTGACAGAGCACTGTTTCACCCACCTGAGTCACAAAACGGAGGAGCAGAATCTCCTCAAAGCTGTTTGAAGCACTTCTCCATGGCCTTGCCAAACTCTTCCCATGCCCAAGTTTATGCCTCACCAACTGCCAAAGCAGCATTTCACTCAGCACGTTGACACCCATCAGCTGCCTCCAGAGTCCCACTGGCCACGAAGGGCTTTAGAAAATATCAATTTCACTTTAAAAATGCTTAAATAGTGGGTGGCATGTATCTTTATATTTGAGGCACAACTATTAAGCTATTTATTCCGTATGTACAATGCAATAATAATATCCACATCACTCGAGCAAACACATTTACTTTATGCCTGACCAGCATGACCTGGCAAGCCCCAGCAACATCCCTAAAGCCCAAACTTGTCCCTCCACATTTAGAAATACTTACACATACTTACAATATTTACACACCCAATGAAAACAAAAAGGTTACAATTCAGGATGTGTCAGGTCACCTGTCATTAACAACAAAGACAGCATGAAATCACTAGCAAATACATGCATTAATTTGTCAAATGGAGCTCATAAGGGTGTTAAAAGATGTGCTACATAAACTATATGCTTAAGACAATGTACAGTAAGCAGGGATAATATGGGTGGGCAGGATTGAATTTGTGTGTATTCAGTAAAGCTTGCACATGTGTGAGTGTGTGACAGATAAGAATTAAGCATGCAGGGGTTTGTGTATATTTATATTTATAGTTTTTCCAGGTTTTGTTTGAACTCACGTGTCCAAATATGTCCATTTGTGTGTTCATATAAAGTACACAAGCAGGGTTTTTGTGGATTTGTACGCAGTTTTTAGTGTGTGTGTGTGTGTTTGTGTGTATTAGGTGTGGATAGATGTTAATTCTTGCTGGAAGCCAGAGTGTGACAGTTCAAAGCTCATCTCAGGTGTCCAGCAGGTCATGTTGAGTTAGTACTAACAACCTGATGAAATTCATCGTATCAGTTTCCTGTGCTGTCACCAACATGCGGTTTGAGTTGAGTCAGAGTATCACTCTGACACCATCCACTGTGGCTGGAAGCCGGCTTTAGTTGACGCATTACACTGACAGCTCATTGGTTGTTGATCTGCAGCTGATTGTGAACTATGAGAGTTCCCATGAACTTATTAGTAAAGAGAAATAAGGTAAAACCTAACTCTATGGCAGAGAGCCGGGCACTACAGTAATCCCAACCCAGTGCATCAGCACCTCTGCGCTGGCGAGAGAGAGAAATGGCAATATTTTAGATAACAAAATCCTGTTTGGACTAAAACCCAGATCAGAGTAAAAAAGAAAACCCAGGTTTCAGTCAGTTATAAGACTTAAAAAGTGACGCGTTCTTGCTTGTTTTTAGCTAAATTTGATCAATTCTGTCTTTTGCTAGAAACCCATACTATTTAAAAGGTTTAGAAACTCGCTGGTGTAAATATCACCACTGTTATTGATATGAAATACAGTGTAAAGCAGATAAAAACTTCAGAGGACCACTAATAAAAATATACTTCTTGCAGTCCTTTGAAAAGCGTATTAAAATCTTTTTTGTACTGTTGTTGGCAGGTTAAATCATTAGAACTAAACATGAACTAAAGATAAGAACCCGGTTCGTGAAGTCCGAGAGAGACTGCAACAGTTCTGGAAGCTTCTGAAGGATTACGGGCTTGGTAGCCCCACGAAAAGCATCGGATACTTCTTACCATGGAGTCTCCCATGTTCAGTGTAGTCAGAGGGAAAAGGGGGCTAAAACAGGCGAGTTGAAGAAACTGCTGATGAGAGGTTAGTGAAACGGAAACCACCTGAGGAGGAAAACGGCTTGCATGGAGACACTTCACCCAGTGGTGGAAACTCCTGGTCACCCCGAGCGGTCGTGGTGGTGGCAGAGGAACGTAACACCAAAGCTGAAGCTGGAATATCAGCTAGATGAGCCACAGAGGCATCGCTCCTACGGACTACATCCCCAAGAAGCTTCCTACAGGAGGATGAAGATGTTTTCCCCACCCAAGGCTTCTGTTTTCTCTCAGACCCCACTGCAGGGTGTGTCCGGGCACCCCCAAATGTCCGAGGGCTTTCCAGATGATGACCACCCAGAGTTAAAACCCTAAGGCCCACTACCTGGTGGAGCCCACAGATCCATATCTGTACATGACAGCACCTCAAAGCAATTTTGTAAGGGCTCAAGAGAGATGATGTCTTTTTGGGTCCACAAATAACAACTTCTGTCCAGGACAGTTGGTGACTTAGAGGGAAAGGTGGATATGATCTATGAAGAGAGATCGCATGGTTGGAGGGCTGAGGTAAATGAGGCAATCTGCCCTTCTTATGCACTCTGTAAGAAAGATCATCTTTGGATTGGAACTCATTAGAGAGTCTCAGCTATTTTCTTGTTAGCTTTTTTTTTATCTTGTGTCTACTTTAGAACAAATGTTTGTGTCCATGGAGGCCATAAGCTGGTTTATTTTGGCCAGCAGCTGATCAGCTAACAGCTGACAAGTGGCTAAAAGTTCACAGCTCCAGAATGTGTCTGAAATAACCTCTGTATAAAAATTGCAATAATATAATAAGATTTCCTAAAATAGTAAGAACTGATAAAAACTCATAAAAACTCAAATTCAGTTCAATTCTGTTGGAGCGCCTCACAACAGCACATCATCCTGATGTCAGTCCCAATCGGTGTCACAGTCAGTGTTTCTCTCTCATACACACACACACTTAATCCAAAGCAGGGCATTGATCGAGCAGAAATTAGGTGGTAAAGTTACACTTTATTGTGCATTAATTGTTTTATTATTGTCTCTGGCTGAAAGGGCAACTCCCTGTCTGCTTTAAATGTATGCCTTCACCCTTTCTGCATTACGCCCAGTCTATACGTGAGCCTTATGGCTGAGAAAACCTAATGAACACATTTATTCACACTGTAATACAAAAGAACATTTATCAGTCTCTGCTTATTATTTCTATCAGGGAATAGTACACATACATAATGACCCTTTGTCTCACTCATTAATGGACACAACTGATGATTTTAGACAGACACCTCCCTATTCTGGTTGAAACAGCAGAATCTATTTTTAACACAGAGTTCCCAAAACAAGCCGTACTTTTGGACAGGAAGGGGCTTCCGTAGTAGTTGCAGAACACATCATTATGGGTGACATGGAAAATGTTGACAAAGCTTTTGGCCTTAGAAGCTGTGACCGGTCCATGAAAAGGCTGAATGCAACATGCACTTTTCTCCTCCGGTTTTGTGTTGAGCTTTGTTCGTCATTTTAAAACTTGAAGTTGCTTATTTGCAAAACTGTGCTAAAATGGCCCTTATGGAGACCTTGCCTGAACTGTCTGTATAAAAACATCTCTAAGTTTGTTCTGCTTCTCTGTATTGGATATTGCACAGATACTGATCACATCATCTCTGTGATATGATAAATATATCAAGCTACAGCTGACATCACTCACATCTAATTATAAAATATATAAATAATCCAAATGATGTAACCTTTGCAACTTCTGAACCTTTTAGCACATCCCAAAACAGCTTCCAAGCAGGTACACACCCACTACTCCAAGCTATAATTACTCTGTCATCCTAATTTAAGAAGCTCTTCGTGTCAAATGGTCACCATCAATTAAAATTCCTGCTTCCAGGACTAGATTATCACATAAACTGGTCAACGCATTATCTAAACACAAACTGAAACAGGACCACTATTATGGGAATCTTTGCATATTGTATCACGATGAGTCCTGGAAAAACTATTGTTGATAGAGAGCTCGGATGGTTTGGATGTGGTCTGTTTGGGTGTCTTCCGACCGGCTGCTTTAAGCGTCACACCCGATCTCCTGCTGTGTCTATTCAAATTCCCACCTCTGACTTTCCTACTAGCGTTCACGCATTAGGACATACACACCCACAGTCTTGCCCGCAGACACTTGACTACCCCAACTGTTTGATCATGCGGTAGAACAACAGTAATGGCAGTGTTCAGTCAACATTGCTTTGTCTTGGCAAACACATTCGTGGTATTTAGCTGGAGGGGAATGGGAAAGCCAAACTAATTCTTGGAAGAACGATACTCGAGTTCAGACAGCATCGAGGGAACACGAGGTAAAATTCTGCTCTCCTAAAGCATGTCTTGTATTTTTATTGTAGCTCACTATACCTGAACACATCTGCTCTCAAGAGGTATCAAAACATTTGTGTGTACCTAAAAGAATGTTGTGGAATTCCTGACAGCATGCCAGGGAACACCAATTAAAACATTTGAGAACGAACTGTATGTAATACTGCCAGAGGGGAAAGTGACTGATGTAAAACAGTTCTGTGTTGTATTAGCAACCACGCTGAAATGTAGGACACCAGACAAAGAAACGATGCAACTTTATAAAGACACTGAAATCATTTTTTAAAAGCTAATTAATTAGTTTATAATCTGAAGGTCATTGAATTGCTTTCACATATAGTTTTTTTTCTTACTGAGGTGCAAAAAGAAAAAAACACTTGTTAAATCTAATTTTGAAATATATCATCTAAAGACATTTTCACATCTAGGACATTTTAAACTGCAAAACGTCAGGGGTCTGAGGACGACGTATTGTGCCGAACAGGAAGTAAATGATTTATTCCTCATCTTATCAGGTCACAGATATGTTCCCTGATGCATGAGTTTCCTTATGCACACCCCACTTTTCAGCTTTCTCTGTTGCTGACTGAGATAAATACTTCCCACACCGTCCTGTCTCCACAGTTCACCTCAACCGTGGAGGTGGGATGCTGGAGGGAAACACCCTGGAAACCCCACTTTCTGTGTGGCCTGCTCAAAAGGTCCAGTAAAGTTTGTCTTCAGGCATCTCCAGATATATTTGCATTATATTTATTGTTTTATTTTATTTATTTATTTTTAAAAAACATATCTAGATAAATTTGTATAAGTGACAAATCAAAAGCTTCCAGATTTTAATCAGAGCAACCTTTTTTTACTTTTTGAGAACTGCATTTTCACTTAGCTTCTACAAAGCATGAGCACAGGCGGTATAACAGCCAGCCTAAACCACTAAATAGCCCCCACTGACCTCTCTTATTAATTAAATCTGGGCTAACTGATGCAGACAAGCCAAAGTGGGGGAAGGAGACTGGATCCCTTGTTGGAAGCATTGTGGGTGCAGGAGTGAGCGTGTGTGTTTGCTTCCCTCAGAAGAGGAAATGTTGCTTCTCTGGAGACTGCAGCACCATTAACATGAAGATGGAAACTGAGCTGCTTTGTCTTCCCAGCTTTCCACCAGTGTGGAAGTCTGCAAATCTGACAGCTGAAAGGATGAATAAAGAGAGAAAGCAGCTGCTTAACTGTGTGGTTTTTGATCGGTGGCATTATAAAATACACTTTTGTCATTTGATGTCTGCTGCTATTATCTTACATAATAATCTACCGCTTCCAATCTAAAATGTTTTGAAATGATGTATTAACCCTTTAACTCCTGATGCTAAGTGTGATGGAAATTCTGATTAAACAGGATTGTTGTCTTTAGGAAGTTGTTATTCCCATATTCTTTGAAAAATCATTGCAAATGACATGCATCAACACCTAATCACTTATATGTTTACTTACCACCTTTTTTATTCTGCAAAGACTTTCCTCGTGCAATGGGACAGTTATTGTAAACTGGTTGTTCTTGAACCAAGATGTGAAGGCAAAGACATATGTGAGTATGTGTGGTTATATTTTACTGTTTCTCTCAAACAGTAGGCTACATATACAACACAGTGTTGTGCTGCTTTTGGTTGCTGTTTTCAGTCAAAGAGCAACAAAAATAACATCATAAGTCTTTGCTGCTTCCTGAGTGATAAAACAAGAACTGAATGGAAGAAGGCCTTCGTACAGACACAACATCCCGAGAACCTGTGCTTCATTTATTGACACTTTTCTTCTGATACCTTTGAGTCATTTTGTCAATTGTAGCCGATAAAATAGCTAACAGTGACAGGCAAAGGCTGAACCCAACTATTTTCTCTGACACTATATTTATGCAGCTCAGCAAAAAACACGGAAGGCACTTTTATCTTGCTCTGAGGCAAACTGCTTCAATGTTTGGTAAAAAAAATATAACATTCAATTCACTATTGTATGTTACAATATCCCAGTGCTACTGGTGTGTATAAGTGTGTGTAAGTGATTTTTAGATGATTTCTTAGGCATTGTTTTGGGTTTCTATGGTTATACTTTGGTCATAAGACTTCTGAGTTCTGAACCAAAAACATAGTGGTCATATTTTCTATTTTCAGTGAAAACTTTTATACTTTAAGACAAATAATGGGTTTAGCGGCATTCTGGTTACACAGTTTGGAATGAAACTTTGTTAAACATATGCCATGTGTTGCGAGTTTTTTACCTTTATGATTTTTTATTCTAAGTCATAATCATCATAAATAGATTAATAGAATAGAACATGAGTGTTCTGACTACATTTTGTCTCGTAATCTAACTTTTACATTCTTGTTTTATATTCCAGAAACATGCTTTACTAGCTTTAACATCTTTATTCTTGAGGAAGACCACATTCTGCTGCAGGTAAGACATTAATTTATAACCTCCTAACAAAACCCCACTTCAAAAGAACATAAATATAACTTGAATGTTTTTCTCCAGCTGCTAATACAAGTGATAAAGAGTCGAACAAGGATTCATGTTACACTTTGAAGTGATTCAAGGTTGTTAAAGCCAGTCTGAGATCTAATCTCACCACTAATGTAAGGAAATAATGTAAAAATTGTACAATTCCAGAGGGAAACATAAAGTTTGTGGCTGGGACAGACTTTCCGTGTTTTCAGATATTAGTTTGTGTGGGTGTGTTGGAAATATTTGCTTAATTATCAAATCCACATTTATTTGAGCAGGTGTTGCAAACAATTACACTATTTTCTAACAGTACCAGCTGTTCCATCTCTTCATGTACATCACTGAAAGGCATAACAGACAGGCTACCATGGCACTTTGGGTCATCATGTAGGATGCATGAGGTCACCAGCTTTCATATCATCTTGTTCACCTGAAATTTTGCCATAAACATTTCAGATTAAAAAACTCAAGCTTTCTAAACAGACTTGAGTAGTTTTAGAAAATGCCAATGGAACTAACGGCTCACAAACTCACAAATTCAGCAGGTAAACTTTGTAAAGACTCGGGACAAAAATATGTGTATGTGGATTTCTTTTTATTATCTGAATTTGTACATAAAGCGTTCTGAGGATATCTTCAACCTGATTGAAGAATCCTTCAAACCAAAACAATCTTCACTGGATCCTCTGCAGTAAATACATCAACAAACCCTTCCAGAAGTGTCTCGTCTCCGCTGAGTCTACAGCTGGTGCCAGTTTTATAGTTTAGATGTATTTTGCTCCCAAATACAGTCGTGTTCAAAATAATAGCAGCGTTTTTTTAGAATGAGAGAATCCTAAGAATATTTTTTATTTCCATTGATTGGGAACACTGCACATTATATTTTACACAAACACAAAGAAAATGTAGGAAAAATAATATTGGGCTGTTAAAAAAAATAGATGTTTCTGCATTTTTGATTGCAAACACACTTATTTACTCAACAAACTGAAAAAATGTTAAGATTTAGTATTCCTGTGAATCACTAAACTAATATTTAGTAGCATACCTGAAAACTGCTTCTCATCTGTCCGGCATGGAGTGGACAAGCTTCTGGCATCCAGCAGGTATTCCAGCCCAGGCCTAGGGTGTTTGCACAACCATCCACAATTCCTCTGCATTTCTTTATTTTGCCCCAGAAACAGCACCTATGATGTCACCCCACAAGTTTTCTAATGGAATAATGTTCCTTGTAAATGTGACTTTACTACACCTATTGCTAAATTATTTATCATTTAACAATTTAATATATACAGTGAACACAGCTGTATAAGGCAGATATTTCTGCTGCCACTTACGGAAAACAGACAGTTTATGATATGTGTCTGTTTCTCTTACTGTGGTTTTGGGCCTACACACCCTAACCCTACACACCAGTAACCCTAACCCTACACCCATGAACCCTAACCCTAAATACCAGTAACCCTAACCCTACACACCAGTATCCCTAACCCTAGGCCTGCACCCCAGTAACCCTAACGCTACACACCAGTAACCCTAACCCTACACCCCAGTAACCCTAACCCTGCACACCAGTAACCCTATACACCAGTATCTCTAACCCTACACACTAGTAACCCTAACCCTAAACACACCAGTAGACTAATATAATTTTTCCTTCATTTTATGTAAAGTAAATAAAATATTAATATTTTTTCTTCATGTTTTGATGTCAAATATAATGTGCAGTGTTCCCAATGAAAGGAAATAAAAATGTTTTAAGGATTTTGAGTTTTACTCAAATTTAAAAAAAAAAAACACCGCTATTATGAACACATGTGCACAAACGAGTTATTTGTACCAACACCCATTGACTTGTATACACAACAGTTATATAACTCTTATATAAATTCATTTTAACATGTGAACTTTTGCTACAAAGATTAAGGAGCTTTTTCTCATGTCAGAGCAAAAACCACCAACAGGGAACACAAAACCAAAAGGAACCACCTTTCAATCTGTTGTATATTTGGAGCACTGCCCTGTTGCAGTAATGCAAGCTAAAGCTGGGAGTTGTTTAGAAGGATTATGCAGAAGTATGTTCCTGCTGCTGATAATCTGATAAAAATCTGATAATCAAAGAACCAGCGTCTGCATACAGGACAACACTGACAGGGCCGAAGATGATCTGCTGCTGCAGGACCATTTACCTCTGCTGTACTCACCTTTACTTCACATTGTTGTTCACACTGGGTACCCTGGCGCTGTGGGTGATATGACATGACATCCAGAGGGAGCTGAGGAGGAGATTTAGGGACTGTAAGGCTGAGGTCAGGGTAAAGGCTCAGCTAGTGGAGAATCTGAGGTGCCACAAACCATCCATTCCCTTCAGTATCACGGGGAATGTGAACTTACGAATAAGTTTGATGAGCCTTCTACACTGAACAACCAGCGGATCGACTGTTAGAGTAGCTTGATCTGCTTTATGGGGACATGGCTAAATCACTAACGTGGACCTGCTGGGACTTCACTGCAGACTGAGACAGAGACAACAAAGCAAGTGACAAAAGTAAAGGTGCAAGTGAGAAGATTCACAGGCTGCAGATACAACATTTATTTTATTATTGTTTCTTTTGTATCGAGGAGTCTTTCCTTGTTTCTGTATAAGCTCCTTGAAATTTAAAGGGGACATATCATGCAAAATGCACCTTTTTAGCCCTTAAATACATGTTTTTGTGCCCTTTTAAGTTCATAGGAATGCAGAAAATGTCCATTTATTCCCTCCCAATGCTGCACATATATCTTTATATTCTTTTTGGTCATACTTTTTTTTCTATTATGTCATGATGTTTGTTGTGGGTCTGCCAAATAAGGTCGTGGACTTCCTGGTAACCACTTTTGTGAATCTGATACGTTGACATTTATAGTAAACTTACCAATAAAATGTTTCTCTGCCGGGAAATTAGCATATTGCTGCTATCAAGCTACAAACATGGCGGAACAGGGTAGAGTTGAACTTCCTGTGACCTGGAGGGACCGGGGCATGACAGGCCTTGTTCACATTTAAAGAGACGGCACCAAAACGAGTCGCTCTGAAGACGCACCTCAGAACAG
>JBAMHV010000008.1:6349531-6359674 GCA_037177535.1 Pseudomugil gertrudae
GGTTATAAGGTGTGTGTGGAGCGAGAATAAGCAGGAATTCAGACCAAAGCATTGCGGTTCTACTTTATACAGACAATTAATGATCTACATGTTAAAAGGAAGGATTTAAAAACATGATATATCTTCTTTAATTTACCTGAGCCAGTCATCCTAAAGAGATCAATAAAGTCAAGATTAATTCTAAGTCTGTCTTATTTTTTTGTTTTTTAAAACAACAATTGTATTAGATTACACTTTAGATTTTAAAACAAACCATGATGAGACATGGATTGCACAAATAACAACCGCAAGATCTAATGACAAAAGCCGTCTCTAGTAGCAGGTAGATATAGAAAACTTTGAATTATATCATTATGGTGCACGGCAAATCTCATCATGTCTTCCAATAACATTAAGCTACATTTACACATGATAGCAAATTAGCATCAAAGTCATAAAGTGTGCTAGTGTATCTTTATATCAGGCCTGTGTGTGTTTGCACACTTAAGTGTTTGTGTATTTGCCTTTGCAAATACAGTTGCCTATAATGAGACGAGGCGAGAATGTGCTCTAACCTTTAGCTTGGAGCCAGCCATGTGGCTCCTTGCCAATGAAGTGACTCAGAGGATCAGACAAGAAAAAAAAATCACTTAAGTATGCATGAATCAAGGCACGTCTTGTTCTTTCCCTAGAGAAAACAACCACAAACTGACTCTGTAATGCAAAGAGGAAGTGTTGAGTCTTGCTGTTGAGGAACTTCAAAGGCCTCAGATGGGATGCTCATTTGCTCTGGGAGATTTTCTATTTAGATGCTTTTGCAGCAGAGGCACCACAGCAGCACTATCTAACATCGAGGAAACCCTGCTTTCAGCATTCTGTTGCTACTTTACTCCTGCCCCCTTCATTCATTTGACCTCATTCCCTGAACGTTTCATCTCGTCTTTTTTGCTCATGCATGATTTTTTTCTACCATTTTCTAAAGTCTTCATCTGAGTGAGACATACAGTATATACAGTCCATGCATGCACGACAAACCCAGCTCTCCACATCAAACAGCATAAATACTGCTAACAAAAACAACCAATTTGTTTGTCTCATACTTTGATATGCATCTCCAAATCAAGTGTTGTTTTAGTCAAAGCTTTCAAGTGTCCCAGTGATTCATGTCCTCTCAAATGCTGCCCCCACTTCCCCCCTGTTTCAGTTATATGCATACAGATATCTGCTCCTACACAGAACTTATAAACTCTTTACATTCTAAAAAATGCATATGTCGTTCATTTCTCTTAATAACTGTTATACCAACTAATGTTTCATCTGTACGTGTGTGTGTGCTAGTTTGATTCCACACAGTCATTATGTCCATACAGACAACTCATAAACATTATTGGCTGATAAGAAAAGGAGACGTGATGAGTTAACTTTGACTTATCCCCCCCTCCACACACACACACACACACACACACACACACACACACACACACACAGAGACAACTGTACACTTACTCAAACACGACAAGTGTCTCCTGGAGGACTGTGATAGGTTATCGCAGGCCATGCCATATACAAACAAAAATGCAAACAAGTCTCTGGATGAAAAAGACACACATGTTAACATCCTACCCAAACAACAGTGTAAATAATTATTTATGAATTGCATCTGAGGGAAATTTATAAAGACATAAAGAAGATGCAGGTGGGTATTTTGTAGCAATACCCTCAATACATTCAGTTGTATTGTTTTTTATTTTGATTTGTATTTTATTTTAGTCTTAATTCTTCTAAGAGGGTTTAGGGAAAAAAATTAAAAATACATCTGAATATTGACGTAATCATTTATACACATGCGGGCATCACAAAACATTGTAATTGTGAAATATAAGTTACTGCCCTCAGGTGGTTTCTGTGAGCAATGCACAGAATTCCAGCACTTGGGATGTGATGCTGTTTGCAAATGTTCATAAATAAAATAAACCTGCATGAATGTAAAATCAATTTTCTAAAATTTAAGTTACCTCAGTTTAGCTTTTCTCATAAAATTGTAAAGTTTCACTTTTACTAGAAAAGAATGAATCATGCACTTGACAGCATGAGCGTGTCAGCCTTTCTTCAGATGCTGCTGCACAACATGATGCAGGCATGCTTCCAAACATGTACACAGTGATGTCACAGCTTAGGCTAGAGTGGAAGACAAATGTTGTTCACCAGCTGAAGTTTTAAAACATGTTATCTAATAGAAGCACTAGTATTTAAATAATAGTAAGTAAAAAGTTAAATTATATCAGTTTGCACTGAAGAAGCTGGTTTTTGGTGTGTTTTCAGGTCATTATGTGTGAAAAGGAAACATACTGAAACCAAAACCTGATGAGTTACACAAAGCAGATTCACAGTTCACACAAAAAAAACACAACCTGCATGTTCGGTAAATTTCAATACGTGCTAACTGAGGACATCCAGAGCAAAACAATGACGTATCGGTCATAAAAACACGGAGCAATAAAAACACGAAAGTTCACATCCTGAAGCCTGATGTGCAGTCACAGTGGTTTGATAAGATCAGCCTCATAAATGTGTATGAATAGGTTGTAAAATATAATTATTTAATTACCATAACTATTTCACAACTGCCATGTTTTAGGTTTGACAGAATGTACGGTACTATAAAAAGGTTGTCGTGACCGATATGAATATAGGTCATCTGTAAAAACAGAGTTAATGACTGTTGGAGAACATCCACTTTAAATGTATGGGAACACAGCTGATCTCACCTGAGAAATGTTGCACCATCGCACAACATCAACATTGTACAGTTTACAGGATCTTGTTCAATAATTTTCCCCAACCGTCAGAAAATACTTAAATGTCAGACAAGTTGAAAGTTTGGTTGGAGTATAACGTCTGATCTGACTGTCCTAATGCTGTTCTGAATGTTTCCATGCTATCCTAATGGTTAAAAAAATACTTGCCATATCATATAAAGATGCTTTTCACACTGGAACAGCCCCGTGATGCTAACACTTGATTTGGGTGAGTTAGTAAAACAGCTATTTTGTTAGCAATCTGCTAGCATGATGTACTTCTTATAGCTAATGTGCTTTTTATGCATCAAGAAAATTGTGTACCATGTGGCTTGGAAATGTTCTCAGATATAAAGAAGGGAAAAAAATAAGGAAAAAAACATTTTTTTAATATTTTCATCACTGCAAGAGAACAAATGAAGATATAAACATGCAGAAACCCCAACATAACCAAGGCACAGTGGACCATTTATCATTGTACCACAACGTAGGGTGGAAATCACAATATAGGTGGAAATGAGCTGCTTGGCAGAAGACTGCTTTTAATTTCTCTCTTTTCTTTTTATTCTCTGCTGTAATTTAAGTAAAATATTTTGAGATGTCTTCTACAAACCCACCTTACCTTGCCTAGTTGAACTACTACTTTTGTTTTGTGAATAAATAAACTGTGGCATGACACCGCAGATATAAATGAACAATTTCAAAATACTTGTCTTGCAGAGGAATTTTTCTAGTAAATGCTTTGTTTTTTACTGTATTTTGTTTCATAAATTGTTCTTTGGCATGTTTATGTGTTTGCTAAACTGTGTTAAGCTAAAGATAGTCTCATGCGAATGATGTCAAATTTATAATACCTTTATTTGCTTCTCCATTTCACACACGCTTCGTCTTTGTCTCGCTGCTCATCTACCATTATCCCTTCTCATATGTCGTTCACGTTCTCGGCTCTCAGTATCGGTAAGTTTGATCATGACATTTCAGTCACATCTATCTTCTGTAAGAGGATCCACACGCAAACAGCTTTTGTTGCAAGTGCAACCTGATGGAGCTAATCTTGAAAACGGACAAGCATTATGGAGCTAGGCCCCCTGTGTGTGTCTGAATGTGTGCATGTGTATGATTCACATTGTGGAAGAACAAGCGTGTGATCAAAGCCAACAGGTCTGTCTTCACTGGAGGTCACAGGAGGTGACAGACAGACACACAGAAGAAATGTTCAGGCTGTCCACAAATGTGATTCTTCTGGAAAAAAAAGTCTCCTAGAAAGAATAAAATCTCCAGAAGGACGTGCTGCTTTGCTGGGCATAAACACCCATCGTGAGTTTGATCAGCTGTTGTGCGTTTGGACGATGTGCCCTAAGGTCCTAAATCTGTATTCAGCACAACCTCTTCTGCAGCCTTGTTTGACTTATTTACTGCCAGTACAGTGCACCTTTCACGTTCAGTTAAACCAGTCAATCAGGGTTGCCACTGGCATTTATCCAGAGCACAAATAGTACGGTACTTATTTTAAAGAATGCCATGACTCTTAATAACCATGGTTGTTTTATTTGTAGAACATCTCTTTATCCAAGCGCATGTCTAAACTAGTTTTGTTTCTTTCCTTTCTTCTTTTAGACATGCAGTTACACGTGACTTGTTAATGAAAATACTGAGAAAATAAATGTAATGTAAATATATTTATAATATATATCTGGTGCACAAACTGTAAGTTGGTAACTTTAACCATCTTTTTATCAGATGTGTTCATTCAGTGTAAGCTAGTTGTCACTGTATAAACTGTATTTTTCTGTTATCTAGCATTAACACCAACCCCTTAAAAAGATTCATTTTATTATTTGTTCATTTTCAATACCCTTAAACAAATTCAGGGTCATATTTCCAATCCTCCAGCAGAGAAGCTGGATGTGCAATGAGCAGGTCTTAGTCCATCACAGGGCCAACACACAGAGACAAACCATGCACACACACACACAGTCACTCCTATGGGTAATTTAGAGTCTCCAATCAGTCTATCCCCAAGGTGCATGTCTTTGGACTGTGGGAGGAAGCCGGAGAACCCGGAAAGAACCCACGCTAACACGGGGAGAACATGCAAACTCCACACAGAAAGGTTCCTGGGTGGACATATGGAAATTTTATATACTGCTCAATCCAATTCAGGGTCACTATAGCTGGAGCCTATCCCAGCAATCATTGAGCAAGAGAAGGTACACCCTGGACGGGCTGCCAGTCCATCACAGGGCCCCACAACAACCACACACACACACACACACATTTTAAGGACAAATTAGAATGACCAATCAACCCAACATGTATATGTTTGGACGGTGGGAGGAAGACGGAGTGACTCATGCTAAGACAGAGAGAGCATGCAAACCACAGACAGAAAGCCCAGCAAGCATGTCCTGTGTTTTCTATCACAATGCAATCACTCACCAGAGCTGTTGCCCATCGCAAGTTCTGCATTTTAGGACAAAGTATATACTTAAAGCTTCAACATAATAAAGCTAACAGCTGTCAGGATGTCAGGAATTTGAGGCTCAGCTCCTACATTTGTAACATCCTCATGCTCGGGTTCAGGAACGTGTTGGGACAGAGAGAATCCCTTACTTAAGCCTGACATTTCCTGATTGAAATTATTTCAAGCATCCATGTCAGTGCAGATTATTACTTGGCATTTCATTAACCCATTTCAGCACACTTCCAGATGTTCATTGTGCCTTGTCAGTTATGTTCAATCTTGACATATGAGTTCCCTGTAAGCAGCTGCATTGAAATCAACCCTAATAGGCATATTATGGTAACTGAACTTCATACTTTTAAGAGACCTCAAACAGCCTAAAAATCAGCAGCTTGTTTAATCTGAAGCAGGACAAACAGACAACAATGAGGCAGTCGCATTTTTTATTTAGCTTAAATATTCATAACATCTTACAACCAGGAACATGAAAACCCATTCCAATACCTTATCTATTATCCAGGACAACAAAAGCTATTGTTTCACACAATGCACACATCTTCCCAATGCAGAGAGACTATCCCTGTGAAAGTACTGGCTGGTAGTATCAAATACGCAGTTAACACTGCACGTCAAACCCTCGGTCATTGGATCCAGTGGATAAATCACTAAATCATGCCACAATAGCCGTGGACTCAATTCATTCACACAAGCCACATGAAAAGGGAGAAAGAGAAAGAGGGAAGTCTGACTTCCATGGATCAGGCTAGCCAGACAAAAGGCTCTGGAACAGCACTGCCTCAGGACAAAATCATATGACACTGGCGCACAGGAAATCACCCAAATTGTCTATTGTCTGGGACAACATCAAAATCTCTCTGCCTCTGCACAGGCACTAAAGAGTGATGAAGGAGAGGACTCAGGGTGGATTGATGTGAGAGGGGGAGAAAGTTAGGAGGTGACAGACGATGAAAGACACAGTTTGGTGTTTTTATGCCATTTAGTGGCAGAAATGTTTATTCCTGGTGTTGACATTCCCCGTTTGTCTTTATTAATGTTCTCAAACAATGTGGCTTTAAAATGTGCCAATGTAAATCATTTAAAAAGGAATTTGTAAGGAATACAAAATAAAAGTAACATCTCATTCTGCTTTTCTGCAAACTGGATGAGATGCAATCGCAGCAAGCTTTCTGAGGATGAGACATTGGCTGGACATCCTGCAGCAGCAACACCTTCATGATTTTCATGCTGACAGGAAGCACAAGCTGGAACAGACTCTCTGGAAAGCTACATCAGCTGTATTAATCTGAGGAATCCTGGAGTTTCACCTGGACCCAACATCAACTAAAAATATTAGAAAAATGATGTATTTTTACATTAAATGTTTTTATAATCTTATACTATCCACATTTATCCAGCAGGACCAGAATATCTCCCCATTAATGCTGCTGTTTGTGAGGCTTTGTATCTTCCAGAATGTGTAACTCCAACTAAAGAAACTGTGTCAGTCCCACAGACGTAAAACTAAATATGTAGTTAATATAATATATAATAGAAGCAGTAATTTTAAAACAGATGTACTAATACAGCCATGGTCAAAGGATAATTCTAACATTTGATGGAAATCTAAGAACAAAAAACAGCAAATGAAATGACTGCAATAAATAAGTACAGAAATCTGGCTTCTGTTAGCTAACCACAGTTTAAATTAGCACTAGCTTGGTAATTACACGGCTTAATAACTAAAACTAACCAGATAAAATACCACAGTTGACTTAATTTCATGTTGTATATTCAGTTAAGGCCTCATAACATCAAGACATGTTGTAATTTCAGTTCAGTGATGGAACTATGAGCAGTTCCAGTTTCCATTTGCTCTACAGAAGTCGTAACTCTTTTACTAAATGGCTCTAAAATCAACAAGCCACTACTCCAACCCACCAGCACTGATTAACAGATCAAGTCATCTTTCAGAAAAATAATAAATAAATGAATCATTGTGGAAAAGACCAGTATGAAATAAAAACATGTTTTTATGAAATCTTAACAAATAACAAAACCTTATTTAATAAGTATGATATAGTGAACAAAGGTTAAATATTTAATAAAAAATAAATAGTAGGCTAATTAATTACACAGTAATGTTACCTTTTTTCACTTTTTGATGCTCATAGATTTTATTTCAAAATGTTTTTATAAATGTGTTTATTTATTTAATTATGAATAAAATGGCTCTATATATGATGCAGAGGTTTTTGACCATAATTATTTCATGTATTTAAAAAGAAAAACAGTGCCATCTTTATATATATGATACCCTATAAATAAAACTATTTTCATTTATTTCAATATTTGATTAAAATTTATTAAAATTATGTAGTTTTATTTGTATAAAATAACTACTTTAAAGAAGGTAAACCTCATTGTCTTCCCTATCTCAGTCATTATAATGTATATACATGTTAAATGATATTATTTATTCTTCAGTGTGTGACAGTGTATTGGGCTATTCAGCAATGTCCTATATACTAGAAAAAGCTTCTTAACAGATGTCCACTGTAGTGATTACTATGGCTACATCCAGACTGTAAATGCAGCCCTAATCTAGTTTTCTTTGCTCAGAAGTGACTCAGGTAAGATTCTTCCATAATAGTGAGGACAGTCTGAATTCTGACAGTCTTTAAATTCCAATCGGAGTTTATGTAATTTATGTTGTTTTAAACCTGATACAGGTTGGATTGAAATGTTACCGCAGTCTGAACAGCTGAGATTACCAGCCAGAATTCACACGATGATGATTCATCATGACTCCATCGAGACAAAAAAAAAGGTTAAACTAGAGGGAGAAACTATGGGAATGCTTCCACTGTTTACCAGCTTTAAAATCCACGCATGGAAAAAAGTATTTTTGGGAAATGTTTGTTACAGATATTCTGCCCCTGCAGCAGCCACACACACACACAGAAAAAATCAGATACTGACACTGTCTGAACAAAGTCTGTGAGAAAAAGTTAAAACATTGTTTCTTACTAACTGCAATGGCATGCTGACATTTAACATGCAGGATAGTGGCATTGCTGTGCAGATTCCAGAGGCTCAGAAACCACACCTTAAAACTTTGTGTTCCAACCAATCATGTGAGAGTTGTGTATTATTTAATGGCACCATGTCACACACCAGCAACTGATGATCAACACACCAGTTATTTCAACACGCACTGTGGCTGATTCATCAATAATCACATAGATAATAAGAGACACACAGCAAGAAACACAACAAGACTGGTTTTATATTTACTTGTTGGAGAAAGCTTAAAGAAAGCTGAATTAGCTGTAGTTAGAAATAAAATATCTGATAAAGTTCTCAGGCAAGCGAAACTAATCCTGCCCCCTTACATGATGTCAGAAATCCATTTGGCCCTTAGTTATGTCTTCAGAAAAGTATCTAACTGTTCTAACTGCATCATCGTAATGCATCATCACTGGTTGTAGACTTTGCTAAACTTGATCAGATGAAACTGGTAAAGTGGACTTGGCAAAGAAAACAGTTAAAACAAGTTTATCTGGATTAGCATCAGCTCAAACAATCGTGCTGTGCTTTTTGTAAAGAGTATGAAAGCCCAGTCAGTGAACTGAAGTTAGAGTTACTGTAGCCAGTAAAGCTTCAGAGGACTGTTTTTTATTGCAGATCATGATAATAAAGGCTGGATATAGTATCACTGGGATTAAGATGTACCACTACCAGTCTGTTATGCTAGCATGGTCTCGGTCTGAATGTAAATGACACAATTTAAGAAGTCACAATAAAAGGTGACTAAAATATTTATATATAGATTACATGTTTGTGACTTCATATCTGAGGCTTTTTTTAGTTAAAGAAGACTCTGCTCTTATTACAGCACATTTTTTCAGTTTGGTCCTCACAACGGAAATCCAGAGAAAAAATCAAGAAAAAAAGAGCAGAATGGATCATTTATGGGATGTAGAGATGACACAGCCTTATTATTTTTACAGTCAAGATTCACAGATATTGTGGCATTTGAGACCTCACAAATCCCAATTAAAGTTAAAAAAAACATATAACAGGATGCATTCAAAAGTTATTCATGGGAAGGAAGATGGTTAAATTTGATCTAAGAACACTTCAGATAAGCACAACAAAGAGCATTATTTTGTATTTCATTTTGTGGAGTTAAATAGTAGAATAGTTGGGGGGATGCCAAGAGAATGTCCAAATATAAACCAGTTTAAAAGTATAATGAAAAGGATTTTTGCACGGTGGCACAGTTGGTTTGCACTGTGGCCTCACAGCAAGATGGTTGCTGGTTTGAGCAACAATATGGGTGGGGCTTTAAGTTTGTACTTCCTCCCACTTGCAGATATATAAGTAAAATATATAAATGTTAGTTATGTTTGTATTTTTTTATTTATTTCTATTTATTTATGTCTGCCCATTATTATATGATTATTGTTTACTTATCGCATGTTCAAAACAAACAATCTAAACTAAACGTTGTCTTGTAACTCAGTATGATCAGAACTAATCGAAATTTCCAAATGAAGTAAAAAGAGTTTTACAATAATAAATATGTAAAATTTATTCAGTTCAATACAGTATGATCAGAGATGCAATAATCTGTCTTATGTAGCATTTATGATAAATCTGTCCTATTTCCTACAATGTTTAATAAGATGAAACAGATCCAGCTATAAAGCAGAATTAGGATAAATATTTATCTGAATGCCTGTGATGGACTGGTGACCTGTCCAGGTTGTACCCCGCCTCTCGCCCGATTTCAGCTGGGATTGCTCCACACACACCTTATAGCCCTGTTCTGAGGTGTGTATCGCTCCACACACACCTTATAGTCCTGTTCTGAGGTGTGTATCGCTCCACACACACCTT
>JBAMHV010000008.1:6372874-6414647 GCA_037177535.1 Pseudomugil gertrudae
ATCCCAGCTCAACGGGCGAGAGGCAGGGTACACCCTGGACAGGTCGCCAGTCCATCCAGGGCCAACACAGACAGACAATGAGGAGTAAATGGGGTATACTTCAAAATTAAATGCATTTCTTTTACCAAATTGCGTTTGTGTCAGCCTGTTAAATCTCTAAGTGTACTTACAGTCATCCATTGCATCGTTTTGAAGCAGTGCAAAACACTTCCTGCCCTTCATCTGAAATTAAAACATCTTGAATGAACTCCAGCAACATGTAACATCATTTCACCCAAATATTTAACCAAATAGGAAGTGAAATGACAAAATGAGCTAAAACCAAAGTTTATGATGGTAAAACAAAGCATCAGGAGTCACAGGAGAAGAAATCCTAATCACGTATAAAACATGTGTGGACATGAAGTATTTTAAAGCACATGAAAAACAACAAGTCTGCATTTAAAGCCATGTTTTCTTACCTTTCTTCCATGAAGAGCATTTTCCTTCAGTGCATCTCATGTGACAACACGGGTTGCATGAAGAACAGAACTCCTAGTATTTGAGAAGTTTTATTTTTCTTTTTTTCTTACAACAATACAGACGTCACAGATTACATAGTTTTACAAACACAAAGCACATCACCACCTTGGCTGCTGATGCTGTAAGGGGAAACGGGGAAATGCTGTGGGTTCTGGAGGGTGTCAGTTCAGCCTAGGGCATCCTTTCCCAGTCTTCACTCATCTGATATAGCTTTAAAAGAGCCTGCCCTTGAGCCTTTTTTTTTTTTTTGCAGCATAGCAGTATGAGAATAGAAAAAAAAGTTTTTTTGAGACATGTAATGGTAAAAAAAAAAAAAGTGTCTAGACTATGATCTGAGCATGTTATCGCCGCAGCTGACAGGAAGAAGAAATCGGAGGGGGGGTAAAAGAAGAGTCTCAGCTTGACACATTGGCTGCAGGAATCTTCCCATTCCAGAAAACTAACACAACATATGCCTTTGCTTCATGTTCAGATCTACCATTTTTCAGGGCACTCTGCAGACAAATTACACCACCTACACCTTGACCATCTAATCTGTAGTAGATCGTTACTTTTTTATTTTCATTACTCCTGTACAGACGAATAAAATTTCAACAAATCTTCAAATGATGTTTTTTTTTTTTTCAAAAATACAGAAGGCCTTTTATTCCAGCCATTTTTTCCCTCAAAACATTATTCCCAAACCCTTCTGACTTAGAAAAAGGACTTTGATATTATATATTTCAGCATGTCCTCTCATGGTAATGTTTCTGTGTGTACATGTGTTTGAACTCTATGTCATTTACACCCAACACTGTAAACATACATAGACCTATATTACATGTGCTTGCACTGCATTATGGAGAGAAGGGGGGAAATTTGGTTTACGTCACTAGAACGCCACAAAAGAAGGGAGGAAACGGGGGAAACGGGATTGGAAGAATAATTGAACTCCCTTTTCAAAGGTTGTGGTTAATTCTCAGTTTGGCTGAAAGCTCAATTTCAGTGGACCGGCCCCAGTTTTTTTTTTTTTTTTTGTAGTTTCTGCAATAAGGAATAATAAAAGCTTTGCCAAGTCATTATGGTTGTGCCTGCTGTCCAGCACTACGGAAGAACAAAAAGAGAAAAGAAAAAGAAAACTTCTATAGCAACATCTTCCTTTCAGGGTCCACTTCCAACGGCAGAGTGCTTCCCGGTATCGGTGGGGCTCGTTTGGGCTTTGAGGATCTCCACTGAGTCAAAGTCTTTCAGAGGAAATAAATGTTTTAACCATCTGGGATTGTAGATCTCCATATTTTCTTTTTGGCCAAGTGAATAACAATGAAGTCAGCCTGAGAGTCATTGAGTGCTGCGTTCAAGCCAGTTTCACCTGAGAGTCAGCAGCGTCTTACAGACAGCCATCTTGTCTCTGAATGCTCTCACAGGGTTCAGGGCTACTGACCCAGTCCACAAGAGAAGAAGAAGAAGAAAAAAAGACAATCAGTAGGGAGAGGTTGAAATCCAGGATGGAGGATGGAGTTGTGCTCTTTACAAATAGACGCGCCTCAGGTCTCCAGGCGAGGTGATGGTGTTGCACTGTGGGCACAGCTTCTTGTTCCCCTGTGATGAACAGACAGACAAAGGTGAACTAAAATCCCTTTTGACATCATCATATGTAGGCATTATATGAAGACATGACTTAGAAGTGACTGATAAATAAAAATAACCAGAAAGGTTTGGACCATCTGTGGAAACATACGGACACGCTGAACCCAGATCAGCCACAGAAGTAATGCATGCAGAGGCTCTACGCTTACAATTCTGTTCAATTCTGACTATGTTTGACAGACATGGAAAAAATTGTTATCGACTCCCACTACTTCCTCCTCCAGTCTTCTTTTAGCCCTCTTCCTCTCCCACTGCCTTGATAGTGTGCCATCTGCAGTAAAGCAGCAGGCGATAATATGCAACACAGAGCTGACAGCGTTACAAGACCCTGACTGGGTGGTCTTCATATCTGTCCTCTACCAGCCTTGTTTGTTCCAGGCTGGAGCAACTGGCTGCTGAGTTTTCACTGTGTGCTGATTACAGATGAAATGTAAATGTAAAAAACATATGTAAACAAATTAAAATCTGGAATGAAAAGGAGAGGATGTTATGCCAACAAGTGATTATTTTTACATCTATTAGCATGGAGAATTCAATGTTTTCATGTAGACGTGCTATAAATGCTACCTTTTAGATTAAATGCAAAAGCTTTCTATGTATAAAATTTAACTTAGTCATTTTTATGGTCATGGTCAAAGTTGGATTCAACATCAGTCACGAGTCGTCTAAAATGCAGCACCTGTACTTTCAGGTGTCATCTAAACCTGCCGTATCTCTGTGGCCTTTTTCCTCAAAGCTGCTAAATAAAGTCTGTGGAGCAAGTTCAGAAGCCACAGATCAGACTCTGCAAAGCAGCTTTGTGGATTCTGAATACTGCAAACAGTTTTAAGAGAAAGGTGAAGAATAAGGAAAGATGAGGTGGATGTGTGGAATGTGAGGATGCTTTAACCCAAACACATACAAAATTACTGAGTACAGTTCAATTTTTTTAATATGATGTTTTTATTTGGTCCATTAACAAAATGTAACAATTTTAGGGGATTTTTTTTCACCATTTATTAACAAGTAATATGTCAAAATGATCATACAGTAATTTACTGCTATTATTATTAGGGCAGAAGACAGGTATCCGATTGTGTTCAAAAGGATAGCGAGCATGTTTTTGCACTTTGTGATGCACGAGGCTTCAGAAATGTTACGTATCGATATGCTTTGCTTCACAGGGTTAAGATGAACAGAAGCAGATTTAACATCTATAAGCAAAACTCATGTATTGCATCATCACCAGGTAACTGGAAACCCCTATGCTAAGCTGTGGTTACAAACACCAAATGTCTTACTTTGGATTCATCTATCTTAACAATATTTTAACTCAGTGAAATCAAGGAAGATTTCCCGTTCTGACGCCTGCCTATGCATTTCCAGTAGTCCTGTTTCTTGAGGAAGGTAAGCGTGTGTGGGTGTGTGTCTGTCACGCTGCGCTCCATCTGCAGTGCTCGTTACAGCCATGAGAGGAAGGTGTGATTGGCCTTAACTAGATTCCCCAGCATTTACTTTGATCAGCCTGGCCCTCCTGTTTTTATAGCTGTCTCTAGGCTATGAGTTTAACGCCCCATACACAAGACCAGTGACACACACACACACACACACACACACACACACACACACACACACACACAGAAAGGTTCACAGCGGATGCTGAATTGCAGTATAAGTAATTAAAAACACATGCACAGGCTGCTGTTTGGTTTGTACACAATCATTGTTTCAGAGTTATTAGTACACGTTAAGGCCAGGTAAAAGTGGAGCAATGGCGGCGGTGTTGAAGGTGATGCGGCATTATTGGCTTTATTTGTCTGCTTTGAAAACACAATGTGCCTGATCTCAGGGATAAGAAATGATCTGTAGATTTCAGTTTTAGCTTGAGATAGTCAAAAATCACACACCGAGGAAAAACACCTGCAGTAATCTATAGTGTGTGTAGGTAAATAAACCTAGGCTACATCCCCCAGATCCACACATGGTGGATCTAAAGCAGATCATCTCTGCATACATGCATAATCAGTATCTGATTTATAAATCGTGGGTGTCCACATGATGACATTGTCACCTAAAAAGTAAATAAAAGTGATTTTCCATCAAAGTGGGATTCCTTTGGATTTGTGCTGATGTGGGATAAACCAGCTGTGGATTCATGGGCGTAAAAGAAACTTTAAAGTGCTTAAACATGAACAAATGTTTGTTTTTCATTAGTGTAGGAACTTTAATTTATCTAGAAAATATAAAGATAAAAAACAAGTGATCATTTCTGATGTAATATCGTTTTTATTTAACATTATGCCCGACATGCTGATTAAGTCTGAGATGCTTTACATGTACGACGGTCACTGGAGAGCTTTATTGGGCGTTTTTATTCAGAGTTTTGTTTTGTATATTTGTGAAACAATATTAATATTTAAAAGGTTTACTACTATGGAGAAGTTTAAGTATCTCTGTGTCTCGTTCACTAGTGAGGGAAGGATGGAGCAGGAGTTAGACAGGCAGATCTGAGGCGATGCAGACTGCATAGGGTCATTGTGGTTTCCTCCGCATGCTGGCCGGCAGCTGTAACTACACGCTGCTGGTGTGTCGGAGCATTTTGGCTTAACATTCATGAAATAATAATTATATTATATGGAGTTGAAATGAACAGTTCCATATTTTTCCAATAAACCACTTTTATCTCCGACTCCAAGTTTACTTGTAATTTCTGGAGTTTCTAAAAGTGGGATGGTATGAGCCCAATCCCTAACTGCTTTGTGTTTGGTGATTAAAACAAAAGACAGATTCAATGCAATCCATTGGTTTCTATAGCTAGTTTATATTTTTATGAACTGTCTCACAATGAACAGTGAGTTTAACCAATGTGGATCCCATAATAAATTTGTTTTAATTGCATTTCAATGAGAGCAGGTCTGTAAAAGTAACTGTAGATGATTTTGTCTTAAATATGCACAATATAAAAAAAGCTGAAGTGAAATTAATCAAAGTAATTTTGTTGCACATCCACATCGTTTATGTTTGGAAAAACGTCTAATTTAAACATGTAGGAATAAAGTTCTCCCTGCATCTAGCTAGTGGTCCAACAATTACAACAACCTTAAATATCTTACACTACATTGTGTTCTCCATAACAGTGTGCCCGTTAGTGATTATTTTCTTGTGGAGTTTAACAGTAAAGTTTAATATGGTGGTGAGAAGATGCTTCACAAAAACGAGGAGTGTGAGGTGAGTCTAGAAAGCATGACAAAAAACAAACAGGAAACCAGAGGAAGTGAAAGAGACATCGAGGGAGAAAAAGTCGATAAATTGACTATTTATCTGTCCTGCTAATGGAACACTTTAATATTACAGCACAATGTTGTCTTCTACGCTCCATTTAGCACATTAGCACTGCTAATTACACTATACTGAATATATTAGACTAACTAATAACCAACCAAATCCCAGAAATCTGTGTTTGTGAGCAGACCTGCAGCATTTTGTATAAAAGAGAGAAAGAGAAAACATTGGAGTTAGACTAAACCACTTTATTCCAACATTAACAAGCCTTTTGGGGACCATTCCATCTAAGCTCTTCCCCTACTGAGACTGGAAGTGTTTGCGCTGTTTGGACTGTGCGTGCAGAGAGAGAACAGGTCATTTGGGGAATATTCCATTTAAGTTTCTCCCCATGGGGCATGAGTACAGAGAAACTCACTGACTATGAAATGAGGCTGCAATAACTGCACATCACGAAGAACTGCCCTGCAGAAAGGAGGAGTTTGGGTGTGTTTCAGTGTGTGTGTTTGAGCGTACCAGAGTCCTGAGCCAGCACTCTTCACAGTGAACGTGCCAGCACTGGATGGAGGTGAGCGGCATAGTGTAGGAGTCCTGAAGAAAACAGAAACACATAGAAATTATACTGTATTCATGAGACACACACGTCAGTTATTTCCACACATTCCCTGACTGATACACAACATTAGACCACTATACATGGAGCAACAAAGGCAGCAGCCGTAAACCATTGAGCAAGGCAGCACGATGGGAGCCACAGAACCAGCAGCCCGTAGATCAAACACCGACACGCAGACACTGGCACGACACCGGGCAAGCAACGACCAGAGATGGAAAAGGGCAGGCACAGGGAGAAGATGCGGGAGAAAGTCGTGAACGAGCGCTCCTTTCTTTTCCTCACGAAAAGAACAGAGATGAGGGAGGAATGATGGGGATAAGGGGAGGAGGAGGAGCAGAGGAGGGAGGGAGGGAGTGCCTTACCCTCCGTAGGGGCTGTGGGAGGAGCCTCTTTATGCCGCTGCTGTAACCACCAATCACAAGGCCTCTGTACAGGCAGTACAGACCTAAGGGGAGGGACTTAGGTCGCCTCTGTCCGACCTCATTGGCCAGTGGCTGGGACCCTGGCCACGCCCCTATGCTCTTGATGTCTGCGCCTGAATGGATAGCAGGCTTTCTCTGCGGAAGGAGGGTCGGGGGATAAGGGTTGTGGGACAGGAGAGGGGTGGGGGTACGAAAGGTGGCAGCTAATCACAGAGCCGTACTGATCGCAAACAAACAGCAAAGCACAACACACACGCCAACACACGCCGGGGTGTTCACCGAAGACAACTTTGTTTGTCCGAAGATAACGATGGATGATGACTTAGCTAAAATGCTAAAAGACGCAGATGTGTTGCAACATTTTGCTGGGTAGAATCCAGAAATAACAAGGTGTTGATTTAACCAGTGTCATTACATGACAACTTTGCCGGACATTACACATAAGCGATTAGCTTTAAGCCAGGTCGACGAGTTCTTCTTCTTTCCCTTTCCTCACATAGCATGACGACAAACTTTGTTTTAAACCTTCGATCTTTTTTTCTGGTCCTGATTGATGTCTTAAAGTAGTCCCGAGACATTTTCTTCAGGCTTTCTGAATGCGTGTTAAAATTTATCTTTCAACATTTTGTTGCTCTTTCACTCATTTTAAATTCAGGTGAAATACCAGATCATTAAAAAAAGGAATGGAGTGATTGTTTTCTGAATGAATGCAACACTGATCTTCGAATTATCCACGCATAACAACACTAACATAGGTGGTATACCCAAAGGCATCTATAAAATGACCAATTCTTTGATGCACTGACATGCAAATGTGGACAAATCTGAATGGATCCCCATAATTGTCAGATAATTTTCTTGATTTACTGAGTGAATGCTATTGGAAAACAAAAAAAGAAGAACTTTAAAAGACAGAAATGAAGTATCATGCACAAGATGGTTGTTTATCCAGAATGTGGTGTAACACTGATGCAGTTCAGCACCTATGAACATTTCAGTCATGTATTTCATCAGGACACTCTCTTCATCCAGAGAATCCCTTTTTGTGCAAAAGCTGTATAAAACTATTTGAAATAGACCATCAGACAGGTCAAGAGCAAAGGAAATTAGAAGCTATTGCTACTTTGACTGTTTAGGGGTGGTATGTGTTCAGATCAGGACTTTTGTTCAGTCTGGACAAAATATCATATTTAAGATCCAACTCATGAAAAAATATTAAGAAAAGCCACTTAAAAAGGACACATAAAGCCCTTTTTTAATAATTTTTTGGGGCTATTTACCACGTTTTTCTATTCTATTTTAATTCTACAGTCATTTAGCAGAAACCTTTTTCCAAAGCAACTTACATCTGAGAGTGAGAACAAGATCTCATACAGGAACATCCTAATAATAATATAATCAAAGTGCAATAGTCTCTTTGTTTAATTACATGAACGTGATTTCATCACAACATAGTTTTAAGTCTAAGTGCATACAGCCAAAGAGCTGGACAAATCTGTCTATCCTATTCTGAAGAGCAAAGTGTGGAAATGCTCTGTGAAAACCAGAGTCCTTTATCTTGCACTTGAAAGTAGACGAGTACTCTACGGATCGGACAGATACAGTCGGTGGTTTTACCAACACGGAACAACGTTTATAAAAAGTCTAGCTACTGATTTACTGCCATGTTGTGGTGTACTTGGCGTCTTTCATTGGGACAGTGTAATATTTTACAAACAGTGAGATGCTTTCTTGAATAGAAACCGTGGGAGGAAATTCCCTTCCTGAGACGACCAGCAGATGGTGGTAGAAACCCACCAAAAATCCCGGGCTTCCATATGTCCAGAAAAAATGAAAAGAGCAAGTCCACATTTTTCCAGCAGAAAGGATTAGATTGGGATTGTTTAGCAGTAATATATGTCAAAATAATCTAAAAGGTTAAATTTGTAAGAAACACAAGAACATCTGTTTGAACTTGACAGCAGCTTTGACGATCAATGTATCCTTGCTATTGAGTCTCAACTCTGCAGGAAAATGGAAATCTTTGAACATCCTTCCCTCTTCCTAAGTAGTGCGAACAATCTGATGACTTTTAGATCAGACAAAGTGACAGGGTGGGAGCGAGGAGACAACTTAAAGACAGACGGAGACAGATTAGATGGAAGATGTCCAGGTACATACACATATGTGTGTTTCTGTGTATGACTGTGTGTGTGTGTATGTGTGTGAGATAAGGGACAGTGACTGATGAGCAGAGAAGAGCCATGTGTCTGTGGGCCAGTGAGTGATCGATCACTATGCCTTGCCCTCCATGTCACCTCAGGCACCCGGTGACCTTTAGGAAGTGCGGGTGTTGGTAATTGCCTGCTTTACACACACACTAATACACACACTCAAGCAAAAGCATGGGATGCCGATGCTGCATTGTTCAGAAGCTTGAAGGATGACAGGGTGGGTACTTGACATAAAGTGAGAACACAACTGCTGATGGGTGGAGTGCGGTGGGGGGTGTTTAAGGACAGTTGTGTCTGAAAAACAATGTTGTTCCTTCTTCCTTGTACTGCAAAACACGTCACTTAATTTATAGATCTGTGAGTCTACTGGTTATCAATACAAGCTGTGAAGCAAGGCAGTGTCCAGTGGTTTTACTCAACACCCACCACAGCCATAATTATCTACATTTAAACATTTAGATTAAAACTTGTTTATAAGCTAGTTTAAGGTTGTTTTTTTAACAAAGCAGTTTCAGTTCTGATGTGGTTCAGAACTTAGAACCAGTGCTCAGCTTTCATAGTGACCCCAGTCCTGAAAACCTACGGCTGAAGATAAATTACACTCACATGGAAGCTGGGGACAAGTTTATAAGTACCAACCAGAAGAGTTAAAATACTGTGACTGCCATGTTTAGCTGGCATTGCTTCTGGTTAGGTTATTTTAAGAGAGTATAGAGTAAATATAGTTCAAGTGTAAGGGGAAGACACAGCTTGTTACATAACTTATTATGCTGTCATTTTCAAACAGCATTTGAAAATATCTTTATAAGCATTTCCAGGTGTTTTAATATCATCTGTTGTATTGTTTTGTCTCCGGTTGTGGAAACCAGACCAATTCTTAGCTGATAAAACCAGCTAATAACTGATTCAAACACCAGAACTGAAGCAGCACTGCACATGTTATGGCAAGTAAAGAGTAAAATGACAAGCTGGTGAATTGTGAAGCAGCACATTTATGCCAACAGACAATCTGGTTGACTTGCAAAGACGTGCAAAGATCTACAACCACAAGACAACAGGAACACAACCAGCAAACCAGCAACACTGTTCACAAACTAAGCAAATAAAACTCCAAAAGCATTAACACACTTCTACATAAAGCAGCAAACATGGTAACAGTTCATGTATTTTTGCTTCATAATGTGACCACAGTATGCAGTATGCAGTAGTGAGGTTTGCATCACTGAATGAGATCATTAAGCTTTAGCACAGCAAAGAATCAAAAAGAGGAAATGACTTAATAATAACACTTTTGTAAGCTACTTATTTTAGTTATGGTTTCAGTAGTGACTAAGCACTATATGTCTCCTGGACAAATGTGCAGACAGGACATCACTCGGGTGTCATACTGACCATGCAGATGAGACACTTGTATCGGTCTCCTCGCAGTATTTGCTTCTCCAGCTCTCTGATTCGGGCCTTTAAAGCCTCCATGGTGGTGGCCGTGGATTCCTCCTCCGTCACCCTACAGCAGTAAGCAGAGAGAACAACATGGATTTTAGGTTTTTGCTCCTGTAAAGGTGTTCTGCAGTAGTTCCCGAACTCGTTGAGCCACAACCTCCCAGGAAGTTGGTGGATAAAATGTTTTTTTTTCACCACTGTAACAAGACACAGACACTAAAGAATCTGCTTCTCTCACAAACATAATACCAAATTTGGATAGTTTATATGGCAAATAATAACAGTTTTATGCAATAATGCAAACAAAACACAATAATTTCACTGATTAATCTCTTTGAATTAATATCTTAATTTGGACAGCACTAAATTAATCTTCCAAGTATATTTTGACTAAATGTTGGTTATTTTCTTGGAATCCCGATATGGGGTTGTGACCCTAGTTTGGGAAAGGCTGATCTAAAGTAGACCTACTGCTTTAGTTTAGTTTTTAAATAATGCCTTCACGTGCTCTGATGATTTCTTTGGGATCAAAAATGTTTAATCCTCTGCTGTAAATGTTCCTATCTGCCCCCATCTTTGTGTCAGTGTATATGAGCTGTTATCATCGTGCAAATGCAAATGTTCTTTCAATCGCATTTGGTTTTGGCTCTGACCTTTGGTCTTCGTTGTTCAGTATGTACCAAGCATGATTTTTTTCTAACTGTATCTTTTTCTAAACTAAACAACCAGCTGGACAACATCGGGATCCCTTTGTCCTCTTTGCAGCCAACACACAGTATTTACTTTCCTCTATTCTCCTTCCTCTAGTCCTTGTTCTTGCCACACATTCACAGCTTCAGGGCACCTGACTCTAATTTCTCCTCAGACTCCACCCTCCTCTTCACTCCCCTCAATCTCACCAGTCCCCAACTTCACATCTCTTCCATCCTGCATGCTTTCCTATCTGGCCCACTGTGCCTGACGATTTATATCCTTGTTTGTCTTCATCTCCTGATCCTCAAGCTGTCCTTCATTCCATCCCTCATCTTCCCTTTCCTCTGACAAATGTGTAGCATGATGATAGAAAATGTGCGTTTTCACTGTCCGACAGCGTATGAAGCAGCCATAACTAAATCAATATGGACGATGTACAGACCGCAACGCTGACGATAATTCTGTTCAGGGAGATGGGACTGCACGGGCAGGCTGATGTTTATAGCTGTCCATTCGTTCTTTGGCAAGATGTAATAGTCGCATGTGTGTGTGTTAAAAGGAGTGTGTGTATTTATGGTGATGTGGTCATTTTGCAGCCTGTTAGCTTGCTGATCTATGGTATTGATCCAACTGAGGAAGGACAAGCGAAGACATGGGAGGGAGGGTGTGTGTTTCCATTTGCTGCATCCTCAAACAGCAGAAGGGAACAGCTACAGTGGAGAGAAAGGAAGGTTGGACATCCATGATCACCTCTGAAGATCCAAGTGTACTTGGCTAATTAGACAAGCTAGTTAAAATGTGGGTAATTTAACTGATTTGAAGATTGTTAAAACATTTTGTTTCCATGGTGATAACATGATTACTTAAAAACTGGGATGTTCAGCTGCACAAATCCACTGCAAAAACCCCAAAGGAGAGTTCCTGATCCCAGTTTTCCCACTTTATTTCTTCACTCTGAACTCACCAGATACCTGGATTACACGTTCGCTACTACTGCCAGAGAGTATGGCTTCTGTGGGATCTTTGGGAAGAAAATCTATATTTTACATCTCAGATAGGCCTCATTCTCGCCTGTTTGTAAAAATCTACCAGTTTCCTTTAGCTTTTAACACTCATTAGTTTTTTGTGTGTTTATACTTTAAATGTTTTATTGATCAGATTGTATTGTTTCTTAATGCTGTGATTAATTTGGTAGGCTCTTATTCTTCTGTACATCACTTTGCTCCACAGTGATTGTTTTTTAAAGTGCTTTAAAAATGAAGATGTAATGGACTGCTATTGTTTAAAGTCCACATGTTTGAGTGATACAGATGAGTAACCCATAAACAAGCACTGGCTTCTTCTGAAACAAAAACAAACAAACAAAAAACCCTGAACATTAGATCAACATCACTTACCATTTTTCTGGATTCCATTTGCTAATTGCAAATATCAAGAGATGGGGCAACCACAACGGTATCAGAAGATTTAGTTTCAGCTCTTCCTCATAACCTCATCATCCCATGTCTATAAAGACCTAGCCTGATTCACCACCACCCTGCTGTATAAACAACTTAATCCTCTCCTCTTATTAACATTTATCTTGTAAAAAGCCATTTAGCCTTGATTAGGCCGCTAACTTATAAAGCAGCAGTGAATGGACGAAGCAGGATGGAGGCTGTTGCTCAATGGTCTCTCTTTTTTTAACAGCTCCATTAATCTCTCTGTGGCTCAGTCCCCAACTAAACTCTACTGAGGACTTGCTTTCCTTGTCTGAAGCAACTTAAAATCAAAACCAGAGAAAATGGTTGTTCTTATTAAATTTTCCCTCACAAATCTTCACATTTGCAGCAGAACCATCAAAACGGTCAAATGGAAACCCCTCGTTTAGGCTATTTGAGAATATCGCTGATTAAAAATGACTGGGGGGGAAGGGGTGAGTTAACACTTAAATGTTTCTAGACTGTATTAATGCAGTCACTCAGATCAATTGGAGAAAACACACTCATTGAAATATATCAGCTTGAAATGACAAAGTGGAGCTTTTCTCCAACAGGATCTTTGGGTAGAGTTTGGCCTTCTGTCAAATTACTTTTAGATTTCTTGTTTAATTCCAAATTAATTCTGCCTCTAATCTGCTGCCATTTTGTTTGTAAATTTACCTGGCAAATGTGACTAAACAAGGACCAAAGAAGAGAAATTTGATGTTGTATACATTAATGGCTGCCTATAAACTGAAAGAAGAAAGGATACATACCATGATGCAACCTGGATTTTAATATGGAAGAACACTAAGCCACTATCAGTTTACCTCAAATACAGAACGAGTGTCATTGTTTTGTTTGATGTGCTGCCATTACAGAAGTGTAAATACGTGTTTGCCTGAGATTACCACACGTTTTGCAGCATTTCCAGCTTTTATGTCTGAAATGAGTTTTGAGCTTTTGAGAGCACGCTGACACTTCTGGTCTGATCTGGATTCGTTTGTGACCTAAACTTCAAGCTTCAAACCACTGCTCTAATTTACCCCGAAAAGCCTTAGTGGCATAAAAATTAAAAGGAAAAAAGAAAAGTGCATCTACATCTCAAGTGGCCTGTGTGGCAAACGGCATGCAAGGAAGTTCGACAGAGAGATAGATGGTTCTGCCTCCCCTCCATTTAGCACTCTCTCCCAAACGTTTGCGAGGCCATTTCTCATTTCGTTAGTGAGGGTGTGTGTGAAACTGAAGATCTCTACCATCCATCTCAATCAGCTCTGTGTCTTTATCTGCTGTCTTTCTACATTTCGTTCAGCTTTTCTCTCAGCACCAGAACACAATTGATAAAATTAAATGTCAATTAATTAAAAAAAAAAAAAACTATTACTAACATTTTATCCTCCCTGCAGAATGAATAAGACTTTTGTATGTAATGCAAAACAGCAGCTGTAAATCCCCTAAGAGCGTCTTTCTGTCCTGCACCCTGTTAACTACACTGAAACCTCATGATAAAACATTTAAGTCACTATTGATTTCCCTTGCCTGTTCCCAACATATGCTGGTGGGTGCAGGCCTCGGACAGAAAAAGACAAAGGAGTAGGGGTTTGGGGAATTCTTGTGAGAGCCTGAGAAGCATTCAGGAAAAAGAAGACATAAAAAGAAGGAATAAGAATGAGATAGGAGGGGGGAAAAGTCTGTAAAATGCAGCAGGATGACAATAAAGCAAAAAACAAGAGTAAGAAAAGGCTGGGACAAGTACCGGACTGAGTGTGTGTGTGTGTGTGTGTTGCAGGAATCTAGCTTCATCACTTCCAAATTGAGGACAGATTCAATTATTTGCAGAAACCACATGGAAATCACTCTGCATTGTTCCAGCTGGAGCACCAAATTTGGCAGCAATCGCATTGGAGGGGCCATTTATCTTGGAGGGGAAAGAGCGTCTCGGGCGTTGTATGCGTGTATGTGTGTGTTACAGAGAGAGAGGGAGCTCATTTATCTTGCAGGGGAATGAGCAGGGGAACGAGGACGCCCCAGGAGGCGACCAGATCATTACCCATCTGGGATCAGAGACAGAGAGAGATTTCACTAACACTACTCTGCAAAGCCACACACACATTCACACACACAAACATGCGTGTACAATGTATCAATGTAACGAAAGGAGACAAATCTCATTTTCATTTAAGGACGGAAGGGCACAGAAGCTTCGCAAATACGTGCATTTATAGCAAGCGCAGAGGAGTGAGGCAGGGAATGATTCCTGCCAGGCAGCTGACTGCTTGTTCCAATGCAATCATTCAGCATCTAGCCGGCTACCTTTAAATGGATACTTAGATTAAGCCATGTTCTGCTCCAGGTGGTCACTAAAGCCACAGCTAGACCATCATGTTATAACACACACCCGCTTTTGTGCCACAGAGGACTGAGTAAAAATGTAATAAACTATAGAAATATAGTATCTTTATGAAGATTATTCTTTGTACTTTACAGATTTTCAATGTATTTTATGCATGAAAAAACTTGGATGAAGTGCAATAATTATCCTGTATCACTGAAAATAATATTAAAACCTTCATTTTCCTATATTTCACTTTGTCTGCTGCTTTTTCTAAATCTGGGCATCTGTAATACGTTTTTCTCTTAAGACGACGGTTGCCCTGCGAATCAGCCTGTTTCTTCTGAGATGCCCAAATTTCAGTCCCAAAAGAATTTAAGTTTCTTGCCACCACATTCAAATCTGACCAGAGTTCATTATCAGCAGCTACGGGTATGGTAGGTGTGACAACGTTTAGCATGATGGATGCAGCTGTTCTCATCAAGAACAAACAGCTGTCCTCTCTGTGGTAGGCAGATTTGACTGTTTAATTTTAAACAGTGACTGGTAGTAATGTGCTATGTCTTTATTGTAAAGTTTCTAGCTGCGGTAACTGCGTAGTGAGAATCGTACCCTGAAGTACGGCTGTATGACTAAGAAAGGGTATTATATACATCAACACTGTTAAAAGCTGCAATTGCAATATGACAGCAATAAATAAGATTTGGTATTGCTTGAATGTTTTGTCATACGAGGCTCGTGTACAGACATCTGTTAAAACTTTTGAGGAAATCTCATTTTTAGCATTTCAGTAACTTTTTGTCTCCATTAAAATAATTTAGTCTGTAACACAAACTGATCACATACAGTGGTGTCCTTTAGCCTAAAGATAAAACACTGACAGCTGCACTGACAAATGACAGGCTTTTGTTAAACTTTGGAGCCAACTTTATTTCTTGTTCTTGTTCATTTGGGACAAAAAAAGTTTGTGGAGTGTGTAAAAAGCTTTTGTTGTTAAAACCACATTTGTCTTTCTACGAGTACTCCTGTTGATTGTATCTCTTACAAAGCCTGAGCATTGATATACATTTCAGCAATAAGCAAGTTAAAAATGAAAGAGAAATACCACAGGAAAAAAAATCCTGATATTCCTGAAATATCAGTTTCACGACAAATCCAAAAATATAAATACATCTGGGAAGTTTTATCAGGAGAAGTCTCCTCGGCATATCAAATTTGTTCCGAACAACATGACAGCCAGATCATTCTGTCGGTCGTGATGCTGGAAAGGACTAAATTAATAAAAGCAACAATATGAGACAACGATTTACCAGAGACGTTCATGTTAGGTTCAATGGTGTTTCAAAATTGTCCTCATGAGTAAATGTTTGTGTCTGTGTGTTGGGCCTGTGATGGACCAGTGGCCTGTCCCACCTCTCGCCTAACGACAGCTGGGTTATGCCCCAGCTACCTGTGACCCTGAATTAGATTAAGCAATATGGAAAATGAACAAATGTTTTAGGAGACTGCTAGAACCCTAATTATGGATGTAACCAGCTTTGATTTGTATCAGTGTGCAGTATGTAATAGGCATCATTCAGACACACCCTCTCAAACATAGACTCAGATTAACTAGACCTGGATAACGACTCTACAAACAACTTAATAAATACATGCTTTAACTCAGTAAACATGGTCAAATGCTGCGTGACAGCACTTTGGAACAATACACTTCAAGCTAATTCAGCAATTATCCCCTCTGCTGAGGTTTAACATGGAGAGCACACACACATACAGTGCTGATTGATTTATTTAAATAATTATTGTATTGAACCATCTGTAAGGTGGAGAAGTGTGTGTTAGGTAAGGCTATTAACATCAGAGAGAACATAGTTAATGTCACTAAAATGGTTAATCATATATTCCTAACAAATGTCTGCTAACTCATTTCACACTTATAATGAAACTTTATCAGAGAACCCGCAGACCATTTCTTTGTGACCTACTTTTCGATCTCGCTGTTTTTACAGGTGCGTGGTGCGCAGGAGGAGGATGAGGAAGATGAAGGAGTACTGGGGTCTGTTTTGCTGCTTTCTCCGTTGCTTGTGGAGGGCATCTCTGCAGAGACACAGGTAACATAGTTCATGCTAACCTCTTCCACACTGAGCATACAAGCTTAACCCAAACATATAAGAAATGTATTCTTAAATGCTTTGTGACCTTGTAAGTGTGTTTCAGCAGTACATTAAATACATCTCACTTACCATCGTTGGCCCATTTTGAGAATTCAGGTGTTATTCTGTTAGAAGGCATCCCGCCGCTGCAACATAAAAACCAGACATCCATCAGTACGAGTAGTGGCTCAAAGGTGCTGGGCTTGTTTGTGAACTGCTTTTTCATGACTGGATGAGGCTTCATACTTGAGCACAGCTCCTCGGAGCGCCTCCCTCTCCCTGGCTTCTCCTTGGTCCTCTCCAGCACCAGAGCAGGGAATGATATCGGCCTCGGTGTACTGGGCTTTGCCGTACTCCAAGGTGTCGTCTCCGTCCACGTCGAGGTCAGCATCACTGTCTGCTGCACTTTCTTTGATACTACATGTGGCGAAACCTGTTCCTGTGTACAGAGAACAGACTAGAGTTGAACATTACCGTAGATAAATATGTAACAAACACAACACCTAGTATCCAACCCAGTTATGCTCCTTAATAAAGATTAAAGTAATGGTACAGAAATGCTATTTATACCTGTCAATCTGTGCTGTCTTTGTTGTTTTTTCATAAATGCAATTAAAGATGTAGGGACAAATGATGTCTTTTTACTGCAGGCTACTTTAAAATCAGTTACTTTCTCTGTTATCTACCTAAGTAGTGGCTTTAGAAATACTAAAATAAATACAGTCAATCACAATTATTGCTGCTGAATTAAAACAGCCGATGTCCAAAGAAAAAATGAAACCACTGAGAACCAAAAATAAAGAAACAAATGATTAAGCCTTTATCTCTTATGACAGAAAAACTTTATTCACATATGGTTTATTTACAGCCTTTTAAAGAAACCGTTTTAGTTAGCTTAGTCAGCCAGTAGTTACTATTGCCTTTTTTTTAATAGTCATCAATTTAACCAACATACAGCAGGATTCAGCTGAATAAAAATAAACCTCCACAGGAGGGAAGACCACACTTAGACCTCCACTAACTTTCTAAAACACTTGGAAACTTAAGGATGTTAAACTTAGCTCCTCTCCAAACCAAATTAAAGATTTTTAGATAACCTGAAGGTAGATGAGAAAAAGATGTGGTGAGAGAGACAGTCCTCACACTCGAGCTGAATGGATGAAGACTGACACTTTACCCATCAATCTTTCAGAAAGAGGAGAAATGTGTGTGTGTGTGTGAATGACAGTTCTATAAACCGAGTGATGAACGCACAGACAAACCCTTACCACTGCCTGACTGCTCCCTTCAGCTCCACTTAACCACCAAGCTGGCCGTGAGTGTGTGTGTGTCCGTCACTTAGGTGTCTCGTCAATGTTTGTTTGAGATCGTCTGTCCCTCTGTCACTTAAACCCCGTCTCTCCAACCTCTTAAAGGTGTGTGTGTGTGTATGCACGAGTGTGAGCCTGTCTACTTGTCACTTAAACCATGTCTATCTACCACATGTAGGAAACCAGCTAGGTGTGTGTTTGTGTTCAAGAGTGTATGTCACTTTCACCCTGACTGTTTGAGGTGCATGTGTGTGTCTGTGTGTGTCTGCCAGTGACAGGCCTGACAGCTATCTTATTTACACCTATTCCAATTTCTACAAGCTCTCAGCCGGACTAGTGTGCTGCGTGAATGTCTGTGGGGGACCAGACAGAGTTGACATCTTCCTATTTAACCCGCCTGTCCCTGTTTGAGTCTCAATCCTGCACTTCCTTTTACAGCAGCTCTCAGTGCACCACTGCATCTCACTGCTCTGTGTTGTCTTTGTCAGAGCTGTTGGGGAGGAGAGTGTATCAGCATCTGCTGTTTCTGTCACCAAAATCTGCAATTCAGTTAAACTCTAGAAAAGCATCAGAACGGAGAAAAGCTGGAATATCTGAATCTCCCTGTAATAAAAGCTGACATTAGTACTGCTTCTTTTTATAGCAGCTTGATGTCTTTAGTGATCAAAAACAGGGCTCGGCGGCATATTGGAACAAATAGCATAAAAAGCCATAAAGGTTTTAACGACAACAGAAGTTGCTCATCCTTATGCTTAGGAGGGAAAAGCTACAGATTGTTTTACTCTCTTGTTTAACTTAAGTTTGACTGATGATAATAATAATAATATCTATAACTATATAATAACTTTATATTAATGAGGAAACAAAAAATGTGACGACACATTCTGTATTATCTTTCATTCATTCATTTATAAGGCCTGTTCAAACTGGTCCTCATATCTGCTAACATCTGGCTCTTCAGTAACCTCTAAAAAGGTATTTTAATGGACATTCATATCAAATGATGTATCTTATAATGTCTTCAGCTGGGTTTGGCATCTGTGGGAACGTTAAACCTTGCGTTTAACGGTATTTTGAGCAAAAACCTTTTTTTTCTCTTTCTTGAAACACTGATTAAATCTATTGGACATAAAATTTTACACGGGGACTGACCGAAAACAAATGGAACAAAAGAAGAAACTATACATTTATTTTTCTGCCTGTCATTAGGACAGCCTGGTTGGCCTGTAGGATGCAGTGTAAATACAGGCTCCTAAAGTTGTCACAGTGACCCGCTTGGGCCTTTAGTAAAAGTAAAGTGGACCAGTAAGTTGTAGCATTTAAAGCACTGATGATAAAACTGTCATAAAAAATAAGAATGGCTTAAAAAATATATGAAATCATATATATATATATATATATATATATACACACACAACCTATTTTTAGGGTAAAATTGTATTGGAAAACAGGAAGACAAAATGTTGCTCTAAACCACTAAATGCTAAGTGCAAGAGCAATTGTAATCGGGGTGTGGCACTAGTGGCAATACTGGTCAGGAAATAATCTAATGAACTGATCAAACTATAGATCTTGTGACTAGTTGGTCATGCAGGTTTGACTGCTTATGGTTAACCCAAAGCACTGTACATAGTAAACGTCATTATAAACACTTACCACACCTGAAACAGATGAGTTATGACACAATTCAGTGTTGTACTGGTACAGTTAATGGTGATTTACTATGAAGACCTCCACTTTTAACTACAGTATATGGTTAAAATCTGGAAAGAGTTATAGAGGATATGAAAGTCTCCAAACAATCTCCTGAGTGACATATATTGTAGATTTATAATTGATACACCTGAGTTTATAAGCGAGATGTCACACGAGCTGGTGTGTGTGTGTGGGTGTGTGTGTGTGTGTACAGTGTGGATGTCTGTGATGTGTTCACTGTGGGGGTTTGTGTGGCCTGTTTGCTCTGAATGTGTGCGATTCCAGAGCTTCTATCTGTCCCTCTAAGCAGTCTTGGCAGGCCAATCTAATCTGGCCATGGAAAGGTCAGCCCCACTCTTACTGCCTTTCACTCACATTATGCATCGATGCCCCCTCCCCCTATTTTCCTCCTTGCTTTATTCCTCCCTCCCTCAACTTATTTTCCTCTTTTTGTGCAATTACTCCTCCTTTTATTATCTTTATTCTTACATATTTATTCCCTCCATCACCTCCTACCTCATGTGACATCTTTCCCAGCATCATTCCACCCCCCACCCCCTGCATCACGTGTTTTCACTTCCTCCTGTATTAGTCCTTTTCTCAGCCACATAAGACAAATCCATACACACATACTCCCTCCTACACAGCAGTCTCAGCTGGTCTCATTATCGCACCCATCTCCTGTAAATCGCAGCCTCTTTTACATGTTAACTACACATTTCATCCTCTGAGCAACACGGTTCATGACAGCAATAAAAGAGACCCTCAATTTACATACATGTCACCACTATAAGGCTACAAGTACAGATCTGAGCAGGCACGCAGGATCAAAGGACTCATCAGGCTGACTGGCAGACCGGCTCAAACAATCGGCACACCTCAGCAACATCCTGTTACCATAGCAATTATCAGGACCCCCTAAGACGTCAGGAGGAGGTGATGTCGAAGGTCATCGCACTATCTTTCTGCCATTTACAGGCCACACTGAAGGGAGGGTAAGAGGAAAGGGACAGAGACACAAAGACTTGAGACGGTCATCTTTGAAGTTCACGTACAAAGCAGAGTTTCCTCCTCTTCTCAATCCTTCTGGGCCATCACAACCTCCAATAATCCCCTCTTCTTCAGTCTCTCAGGAAGACCTGATAACAATCTTCTGGATCTGTCTGCATCTCTCACTGTCTTTCTTCTCCATCAGTCTTTAGCTAAATGTCTACAGTGTTCCAAATGCGTTTGCTCATTAGCTTACATTTATGATTACCAAACAGGCCAGTGAAATAAACGGTTTGATCACAGATAAACTTTTTATAAGGATACTAAAACAAGAAACCCATAAAACTGTGTCATGTTTATTTCACGCTTAAATTAGCTGATCAAACTAAGATATCCACAGCAGCCCCTGAGAAATACTTTTATTGAAATTACAACAAAAACTTTGCAAATTGCTCATCTCTGGTAATCTGTGATGTTGTGATAAAGGTATTAATGCAAATTTAGCCAATCTTTGTGAATTTTGCATGTCATTGTTTTTCCATATCATTTTCACTTTAATGCAACTTTGACCTATTAACCCTTAAACACTACATACATCATTAAATGTTTTTTTCATGACTTTGTGAAGGCAGACATGCAAGAAAAGACTGTAGATGGAAGCAGTTCCCCATAGACGTGTCCTGCCTGCTCATTCCTCAGAAAAAGTTCAACATGAAGCAACTGCTGTCTAAAATTAGAGCTGTGGTCCCTGCATGGCCTTTGCCCAGAATTCTGCATAAAAGTGGAGGTAAACTGTTTCAAATTAATGTGGAAGAAAAGGAAACAACCTAAAAGAACTCTAAAAACAACTGCAGTTATTTTGCATATTTTCCATAAAGCTTCTGCAAAAAACAGACATTATAGATCACGACAACTGCATAAAATTCTTCACAATAGTGGGATGTTACATTCTGGATTTATATGATCTTTATATTAATCAACAATAAAAATAAAATAATGAATTAAGATGTATTATATATTTAGCAATATTTAGCTGTTAGAATAAAAACGATTACTGTTTTTGAGTGGATGTAAACTATCCATCTTCAGAAGGATGGTCTTTGTTTTTAGTGCTAGACTTGGGTTCATACACACAGGCACTTAAAGGGCCTATATACTTTTATGAACTTTTAACCTCCTATTTGTGTTAATTGTACCTTAAAACAATCCCGAGTAATTTTATTTTTCATACATTCGTTTTGTAGCTTTATATCTGTGAAAAGAAGGGTTTAGCTCGAACAAAGCAAACGCCTGATACCTCCGTGTGACATCACATGGAGGTTACTCACCCTCCCCAACCTGAGAATTTGAACACTCACATCCATCCATCGGGAAAGCGGTACAGGAACATTAACACCTATTGGCCGGTTTTTGCAGATTTCTCACAGGGCTGTGTGGAATGAGGGGGACTAGCTATTAACAGCTCAGCGCCTCAGCTGCTGTTTACTGCACTACTCTGAACTACGCCACGGGGAGACGTGCTCTGTCTGAGGTGACATCACGGGGTGGGCGGGGTAATATGAGGGTCTCTCTGGCAGCTCAGTGCAAGCGGGGTGGATGAGTGCGAGGAGCTGAGAGCAAGCCAAAGTAAGCCGTTCCCAGTACCAGGTAAGAGACCTCACAGCAAGAGATGAGTGGTATGACAAAACTATAGTATGATGCATGTTGCAAAATGCATCTTATCATAAATGTGCATGGGATGCACTGTGAAACGGCAAATATAGCGTAATATAGGACCTTTAAAGAAAACAGATGATGCTTCATCATAACAAGAAAACTTCTTTCAGATTTGTCCCCTACACAATATTTTTAATGCATTCAGGCAACTTTAGGTAAAATGTTACTATGCAGCTCAGAAAGCAGAGACTTAGACAGATAGTCCTGTGGACAGATAACGAAAGCTCTCTATCGAAGCCATATGGCTCCTTTCAACCTGGCTAAGTCGGTGCGAGACATAGAGAAGTCTTCACTCACACAGAGTTGAATCATACACTGATCTTGTTCGATTTTTTTCCTCCCCTCCCTCTCCTCTCTTGGGCCTCCTGCTTTTCTTCCCTGTGCTCACAAAGGAAGGTAAGGCTGGTGGCACTTCACAGAGGAATCGGCCCTTTTTTCATCTCGCCAGCTGAGGAGATCCCCCACAACATCTCTATATCCGTTTAGCCAGCCGCTGGCTCTCAAGAGCCTGCTGGATTCAGCTGGGTGTTAGAACCACTGAGGAGCTTTCAAGACAAAATCCACCTTCTGAGCTATCTGCTGAGCGCGTGTGTGTGTGTGTTTCAAGTTGCTCTCCCCAGGCCACCTCGGTTATCTGCGCCACATCACAAGCTTCCCTATTAGAGGACGACAGAAGGGTCCAGGCTGTGTCTGCTCACTTTAACGATGTGGAAGAGAGATAGACGGATGGAGGGAGCGCCTTGGAGATGGATGAAGAGGTGAAGAAGGCACCTCTCACCCAAAGAGCTGCACTTTGTCACGATTTAGCTGAGACTCTAGCATTGATCTGTCTTGTCTCCTCTCTGCAAGCAGAGGAGAGGGGATGCAGGTGAGGCTCAGCATGTGTGTTTAACAACAGATCGAACAGGGAAAGGGACACATAAAAGTGGGAGCAGACCCCAAGACTTTGACAGCAACCCTGCACCTCCATCTGTACACATCTTCATGGCTTGCTTCATCCGTCTATGTCTCAGGGTTTTATACACTAAAGCCACAAAGGGAGGCCACTATGGGGAATGATTAAGCTGAAATCCTCCAGGTTGGACAAAGTTCTGCTCTTATTACCTGCTTTCCATTCTGTAGTGAAGTAAATGTGGATAGATCTTTCAAAAACCAATATTGCAGATCTATGACAATATTTGTTGGTTTGAGGTGAATAAACATGGCCGCAGGGTGTCACCAGAAAGCCACAGAACAGTCGTTTCAATGTTTCTAGTAGCTAAATTGGAGTGTAAACAATAAGTGTGCTCAATTGACACAAATGAATGAAGTATTAATAATAATAAGAGCATTTGTGTTGGACATCCACAGAATGAAAATAGAAATAGTTCTTCAAGAGGAATTACTTTCATTTCTGGGATATCATCAATCATATATGGGAGGACACTGATCACTCGTGAGTATGTTTGCAGGCTTGGAGGTATTTCCATTCCTCTGAATGAAAGTAAACTTGATGCACAAATACCTCAAACTAGGATTGCCTTTTTTAAAACACCATTTCCATTCTTCCTTTCTAACTAAAATCTTCTCACATTAAACAGCAACCCAGCCATTGCCTTAATTGAAAAAAGGAGGGCTTTAATATGTGAAAACAGGAAGTAAAGCTGTAACAATTGGCTAATTACTTGTGACAAAATGCTGCATCCATCTGTAGTGTGACTCAGGCATTTTATTATGAGTCATCTACAATAGGACTTAAATATGTGACCCCGAAGAAAGGTTTAAAAAACACATTACAGTGAGTGTGTTTTCTTTATTTCCAACCGGCTTGACTAGAACTCAAATTCAATAGTCAAACTCGACTAGTGCTCCATCATAGGTCCATGTTGCCAGAGTTTTAGAGCATTTTGGCTCATCCTTCTGACACACACATTTGTTCTGGGACTGCAGCTGTGGAGGGCTGATTTGACCAGGTGTGTGTGTCAGAGCATCTTCAGGGTGCACACTTGGAGCACATTAACAACATGGTGGATGGATGCCCGCTGGGTGCGTGCTTGGATCCATATACAGAAACAGCAGAAGTGTAAAAGACATCTTTTAATGTCTGTGGCAGTGAACGTTGGGGTTCAGAAAGGCATCAAAACATCCTTTAACCCAGCCAATGGGTTAAAGGAGGATTAAAATAAAGTTTAAACTGCTGTAAATAACTAACTTTGGGAAATTAAGAGAAGACACTGAAACCAGGGGGTGATGGATAGGCAAGCAATTAGACACGAGGTGTGTGTTGTGTCACAAAGCTGCTGCTGCTGTGCTCCCTAGTGACCAGCTCTCCTATCCAGTTCTATAATTGCATTTCTGGGCACACACACGCACACACAAAGCAGCGACCACCAGGTCAATTGCCCAGCTAAATGTGTTTTCCTTCCCCTCGCTTAGAGGGTTGTGTAGGGCCCAGCCAAGCTGAGCTGGGCTGACCCCGGGCTAGCCCACACTGCCACCAGACCACTGGTACCATTACAGCTCCCTAGTCACATTCAACACCAGTCTCACAGAACTAACAGGTCTCACACCAGACAAGAGCCCAGTGAATGATGGATGAGCACAGAAACTGAGACGGAGACGGACAGCAAGGCCGAAACAGAGACAGAGAACACAGTGTTGCAGGTAATTCAGTTGTCCAACAAGTGGACATCATCATACAGCATGTCCACACACACACACACATACTACTAGCTCAAAGAACATGGCTGCAAGTGGAATAAAACCAGCACAGATTGTGGGAAAGCTTATACGTATATGCTCACACCTCTGAAACCTCCTTCCAGCAAAGCCGTGGCTCTGATCCTCTTTTGTCCCGCCCACTCGTACTCCTCAAAGCCTCGTCCATTCTCTCCATCCATGTCTGCAGAGTCATCGTCAGCTAAAGCACCCTCGCGCTGACAAACAAAAACACACACGATTAGATTTTAACGATAACAAACAAAAAATCACCATACATGTTTTAATCAGTTTCCTTTGAGATGTTCTTTATTTATCCACAAAATTTGAGTTTTCATTTAATTCAAAGACCTATACATTTTTATAAAAGCAGCTGAGTTATCCACATGATTTCTCATTGATTAATTTTCAGGCTTTTAAATACTCTATTAAAATATGACATAATTTTAAGGAAGCATTATAGCACCAAATATGAGTATGGTAAAAGTGAGAACAGAAAATCTGGTGTGCTGGAAGCGTGCTAGAAGAAAATGAGTATTAGTATCACTAGCTAGTTTGATTTGAGAGCAGATAGTTTAAGAAAAGTGGAATAAATGGGGATGATTTCTCTTTGGTAAGTGTTAAGAATCTACAAGATGCATTGCCACTGTCTGTGTGAGCTACATCTAAGCAGGCAAAGTAAGCTGCTACGCTTCGTTCAACAGACGTGTGACGAGCCGAGTTACATGTCAGCGGATACAACCATGTCATATGGGATAAACTGCAGATATGAGCGTGCTACCTGGGAGGCAAACTGGAGAATTATTTCAGTGACAATATTGCCTTTTAATGCTCAAGTCATTCAGTTATTTCAATATGATGTGGCTGCAATACACCGCCATGGAAAAGAAGTTAGGAGGTGATAAATATGTAGTGGAACAATCGTCTCTACTGTTTGGTTTCTGCACAGAATCTACAGGAAGTAGAGAGGTGACTGGAAAGGAAGGGTAGACAGGCTGCCCGACTGGCGGTAGGCAGGGTTCTGGGCCCGGATTGTACTACCTGGATCAGGCATTGTTCCACATGCCTACTCATCTCCTCCTCGCTCCCAGCCAATGGGGCGCTGCACAGCGGACATACCTGGCCCCCCTCCTCAGGCTTCCTCCTCTTCATCTTGCCTATACGGGCTGGAGGAGATAAGGAAATAAAAGCAGAACAAAAAAAAGGAGAAAAGTTTTAAATATAAATGTGAAGACTTAATTATTGTCATTTTAGCCAATCACATCAAATAAACCCTCCTATGAGAAATGTCCTCTACTCTGATCTTTACAAGCCTACAGGGTTGGAAACACGTCTCATCTTGCTAAACTTGCCACTTTCTGGAATGTGTTTGGAAAGAAACAGCTGGATGTGCCACTCTTAATCCAGCTCCTTCTCTTTACATCAGCACCATTCATCTGTCCCTTCCTCCTCCATTCATTTCTTTCCGTCATCCGCTTCACACACACATTTAATTAGAAATTTAACAGGGCAGAACAGCCGTCATTGCCACTCGAGTCTCTGGCGTTTTTTCTTAACTGCAAATGTCGCACAGGGACATTAATTTTTAGCTGCCTGGGAAACCAAAGGAGACCACGAGGGACTGTGGAGGGGTGGGTGGACACATAAGGCAGACAGTATGCAATAACTGCAGGGCAAGAAGATGCAGACATCGTAGAATAGTGTGTCATTTCAAACACCAATAAATTTACCTTATCGTGTGCCCGTCAATTCAGTTTTGTATTTGAGATGTATTATTGTATAATACTAAAATATTTGCAGTAAACTAACCAATACAAAAAATACCAAAATGACTGTTTTTACTTCTTAGGAAGAGGTAATTATATAATTTCATGTTATCCAATTAAAAAAAATCAATCAATCAAATTTGAAGATTAACTTAAACATTTCTTTATTTTAAATAAGCTTCGTTTAGAGAAATTATTTTAGAATTAAAGAAGTAGAATTCTTTACACATATCACAATCCAAACTAATTAAATATAAAAAATGATGTTAACTCTATAAATACAATCAAATGAATAAAACACCAATTTTATCTTAAATTAATTAAGGAAAATACAGTGTTAGTTAAAACAGGCATCTCTCACAAAACAAACAATCATTAGGTAATCGTTTCATTTTACATCACAAGTTTGTCTCCTGATCCTTGATAGTATTGTTTAATGATGTCACAAGTAGCCTACTCATAATCCATCATCTCCATCAACAGTTGCTGTAAATATGAACTGCAAACCACTCCTGAATGATTACTTTATACAGTGTTACCTGCACAATGAACGGCAATGTCTAGACAATAGTAAACTATTCAAAACATCTGTTCCAATATGCACCTTTATTAAAGTACACAGGAGCAAAAACAACATATTTACATACCATTCAATCTTGTTTGTCTGTTTGCCCGAACTCGTAAAAATGTCTGCAAGCAGAAGGGAAAAAAGGGAGAGGAAATAATTATTAGATTATAGGAAGACCGTATGTCATGTTTACAAGTGCAAATCTAGCTGCTCATAATCGGATTGCTTTGGATGCTGTGGGACAGTTCGGCTGAGCCTAAGCACTGTAAACAATTACACCTACTTCTCTCTTGTTTTCCACCTCCTCCATGACTGTTAGCTCTCTGTGAAAGCTCCCATCGCAACAGTTAAAACTACCAGCTGCACAAAGCTCGAGTGTGTTTGCTGATACTGCACATCACGAAAAAGTAAACACTGTGTCAACAATTAAATACGGATGGAAAAGGATTGAAAGTGGCGCCCGTATCGGCAAACTCCACTCATGTTCGACGCCATGTTGGCTTGTTGTGATCATGTGACCGTGCTGGAAACGGAAGTAGGTGAACGTCACTTGTTATTCTGCTTTGTGGTCGCTAGGGGGAAGCAACGGGTTTCTGTAGAGGGCACCCAGTTCCACATCAGGGGTGTCAAACTCAGGTCCTCAAAGGGCCGGTATCCAGCAGGTTTTTGTTGTCTCCATGCTCCGACACAGCTGATTTAAATTACTTAATAGGTTGACAAGAAGCTGTTGGATCTATTTGATTTGCATCAAGTGTTTTAGTGCAGGTAAACAGCAAAACTTGCTGGATTCTGGTCCACAAGGACTGGATCTTGAGACCCCTGCTCTAGTTCTTTATGTTGACTAATGCCTTGGGTCACGACCAGATATTTTATAGAGTAGGCATGCAATGAAGTGTAAATGTAGTAGGATGTGCTACACAGCTACAGTAAGGCATTACTTATTTAACTTTCACATTAATTGTGCCTAATGATGACTAGTTATGAAGAGCAGTAATTATCAATTGTTTCATTATAACTTTCCTTTAACACAACAGACTTATTTGATCAATAATGCGCAACATGAGTGAAAAGATTTAACTATTCTGTTGGAAATGGCTCTGTTATCTTTCCTAAACCAAAGAAGGATCTGAATAAAAGCCATCACAGCCTTGTTGAGGCAGTAGGGGTGTTTTAGCACATCAACATACTTTGATATATCAATCCAATTTCATTGATCCAATTAATATGAATTCATAATATATTTCTAACCAAAACCCTTTAATGTTTGACCAAAGAAAAGAAATATTTTAAAATAGCTTATTTTTCTTGCACTTTCCTTTCTTTTACTTTGCACAGTAATAAATATGCTTTTTAAAAAATATTTTAAAAATAGTTAAAACAGTTAATTTATCATATAATATTACAATAACAATAGTGAAACAGGAAAAACTTCAAACCTTATACAAAACACTTACTTTTGGCATTATATACCCAAACTAGGTGGTAGAGATACTTCATGCAGATTAATTACATGTACACTTTAATAAGATTCATTATAACCACACAAGATGCTGCTCTACCAGTATAGAGTGGGCTTTAGAAAGGTTGAAATAGGAAAAAGTATTAATAAGTAAAATTAAGTGAGAACTTTTTTTTACATTAATGTCTTTGGGTTAGCTAGCTGTCTGTTTGCTAAGCTAAGCTAAATGCTTGGTTAAACATAGCTTGATATTAAATATATTGATAATTTAATTCTCAGAAGAACGCAAACAAAACATGAAGACATTTAGAGGGCTATATGCAGTAGTTTGACTTATCTGTAGGTGAAATTGTATGTTGTGCATTCAGTTTGGTATTACTCGAGGGGTGAACTAAGCTAACAGGTACTCGCAGAAACGTTATTGTTCGAACTAACTTCCATATTGATTAAAGAACAGTATGTTTCAGATTTCTAAGCCACATCACTTTCATGTACGATATTTAAATGGACTGTAGACATTGTTGTATCATAAACGTTCTGCATTAAACAAAATATAGACACAGAAAGTAACCTGTAACAGTAACATGGTGTAAAATTCAATGTTTCATCTTTGCTTGTTGGCTTGGGATGATTTCTGTTCCTTTAAACTGAGAAAATGCTGACTGTGGCCAAGCAAGACTGACCAATCTTTAAAAAAAAATATATCTCAAACTATAATACTGAAAATATTTCAGGTAAAATATCACACCGTCATTATTTACACTTTAAACCACTAACAGATCCATATTGAAATCCAACTACGTGGACATGTGAAAACAACTAAAAGACATAAATCTAAAACTGAAGCTTGAGTTTAAATAAACACGTCAGCTCAACATCCCAGCTTTTCTTTCGCTAAACTTATTAGATGACTCTCCGCTCACACATCCTTAATGCACATGTTTGCTGTGCGTCGTGTAGTATGAGAGGATGTTGTGGTAAGGCAGCTGTGAACCCGGAAGCCAAACTTAGTAAAATCAGAGGCAGACCGAAGGTTGGAGCCACCACAGGGAGATAGACAAGAGTCACAAATATGCTTGTTTACACATTAACACACACACTAAATCTATTTATGTCTCTTTTCCACATGTGTCTGCTCCCTTGCTTACTAAATCTTGGTGCAGCAAATAAACACAGTTACTTTGCACTTCTGCTCCATAAACTGCAACACCTGCCTCCAGATGGGGATTGTGAGTGTGTGTATGTGTGTGTGTTGGGTGAGGAGCTGCTGTTTGGATGTAAACTGCCTCCTACTCTCATAATCTTTTGCTTCAGGATGCTCCAAAAGTTCACCATAGGGTTGAGGTTAGGAAGGATGAATTTCTCTCCTTTTATCCCCCAGCAGCCAATGATGCAGAGGTATTCTTTGCAGCGTGAGATGGTGCATTGTCATGCATGAAGACGACTTTGTTACGGTTCTCTTTGTAGTAGAAAGTGGTCATTCAGAAATTCCTTATACTTTTCAGAGGTCATTTTCACTCCTTCAGGGACGCTAAAGGAGCCAGCTAGCTCTGTTTCCATGATTAAGCCCCAAAACATGATTCTGCCACCCCCGTGCTAACGTCACAGCCATGTCAGTGGCCATCCCCCAACCATCCAGGGATGTACGGCACAAATCATTGACTAAGACAGTTTGTAAATGAGTCTTCATGTATTTCTGGCCCCTCTGCTGCTCTTCCTGCATGTGAGCATGGTTTTGGGTTGGGAATAGATACTTTATGCATCACTGCAAACCTCTGGAGAAATCTACACCTTCAATTCTTGTGGGATTTCAGAGGCACCAGCAGGTTCAAATACCCGCTTGCTGCTTTGTATTGGCATTTTAACAATCATCCTCTTCATCCAATGTATTTGTCTATCTGAAACCCTCCCCATTACACCTTTATCTGCTCAAACCCATATATGCTCCAAATCAGCCACACATCTCTTAGTGATAAGATGATCACACACATGTTTTGGTAACATATCTAAGGTTTTCATACCTTGTCCAAGGGATCCATCTACTTCACCCTTTTCTTTCCCTATTTTGCTTGAAAATGATGATCTGCTTTATAATGTGGAACGTTTTTCCTTAAACTGAGTGCACCTGGTAAACTAATAATCACAGGTGTCTCAGATTCAAAGAGCCCCGAAACAAAATACCATCCATGAGTTTAGCTAAAAAGAAGAAATTCTTTATGACATGTAAATACAATTTGCATGTAAATTGTGAACACTGTAGAAATGGAAGAAGTTATAAAGTTCTTCACTGAAACCATGGCAGCCTGAAGAGCAGACAGGCTAAATTTATATCAGGGCACAGCTATAGATAACCAGGTAGGTGTTGGTAGTGCAGTGCATGTCTGTATGCTGGAAAGATTTGTACTTTTCTTATTTAGGAGGCTTCCTTAGCATCTTTGAAATCGTGTAATGTAGTTAATTATAGTTATTTAAGCTGTTTGTTTACTTATTTCTAAAGTGATTTTATCAAAAATAACCTGATCGTGACTACAGCGTGTAGCCAGCACAACAATGACTGAATACATTTGCTGCAATTACATGAAGTCAGAGAAATGACAGGCCAATCAGAGCTTTTGTCTGGGTGTGGATATGGTATCATCTCATCTTTTCTTTCTGTAAAAGGATGTCAAAGCCAATCACCAGTGTTCACTTTGCAATTTCCATATCCATCTGAACTTCTTATTATTCCAATTACTATCCAAGCATGCTTTGAAATGGCACTCATGACCTCAGACGATTGTCCCAGCATGGCAGGGTCATTTTACTGCTGGGAGAGAAGACGTGAGCCATGTAATGACAAAGGAAATGGGGAAAAACAAGGTTTTGATCAGAGCTGGACAGCTAAAGTACTTGTGAGAGAAGAAACTGGGTGATTTAGGGTGTTTTTGAAAACAGTGTCATTTCAAACGGGCTGAAAACATCTTTCCTGTGAATCAGAAGCAGACTGTATTTCTTATCCCTCTCTGCCTACATGTAGCAACAGATTAAATACATAACAGATGGATACTCTGTTGGTTTGACATTATCTGTTGGTTAAGAGCTTTTTTCCCCAAAATACTCAACCCTCATGGAACGATGTAAAACTTTTTTAACATCCATGTTTTACAAAGTCACTTTAAGGCCTCAAGTTGGAGCATCAAGCATAATTTATTACCCCAGACATCTGCAGATATCCCTCCTGACTGTATTTATCATCGCTTATGATGATGTCACAAATTAAATGGTACCACAAAGAAGAAATTCTGCACAAAAATATTTAAAATGACACATTTTTCTCTTTTTGCCTTCTTAGTAAAAACAAGAACATTCATGAAGGGTTCATGAAGCAGTCTCTTCCTATTCTGAAAATCTGTGTGCTCTCGTTTTTTTAAAAATCAGCAAAAGTCTGAGCCGTAACCTACAGGCTAAAAATGTGCTCGCTCGCTTGCTTTCATAAGCACGACACCACGTTTCTACCTGACAACATTTCTTTCATTGCACCCAGTTCAGCTCAGTTCAACATTATAAAACCGTTTCTGAGATTACTGAAACTCTTTACTCCGTTTCAACGTAACTTCTGATTAAAACAGAAGCTTTAAAGTCCTGATAGGGTGCATCCATCCATACAAATTTAAGCTAAATAGAGAAGGGCTTCGCTCACACAACCACATTGAAGAGAAGGAAAACTTTCCGATAGAAGCAGACGTAGACATCGCTCACCGTTGGGAGGCAGGCTTAAAGTTAAAAAACAATTTATCTCATTCTGATTGTTTGTGCTGCAAATAGCATTTATTTTTGCCAGGTAATGTTATTTTGTGTCCAAAGAGGGAAATATTTATTTAACTTAATCATAGGAAGGATTTTAGCTTATTTCTTACTGATTACAATAATAAAACAATTTCAAACTATATATTTCAAACTGAAATTAAACTTCAGAGGGCAGCAACACTAAATACCCATAAACTTAAACAACAGCAGTCACATCCAGTCAGAACAGTAAGGACTCGCTTCTGTAGCGTGCCTTGTACTAAAGCGAGCGTGTAATTTGACAGCAGATCAGAAAGAAGACGAGTCAGTAATTACCATGAAAAATTAGGACATGCACGCCCAGGCAGCACTATCTGTAACGTCTGAAGACTTCAGAAAGAGCTGTCAGTTAAAGCTGTGAGAGAAATATGTTGCATGCAAACCCAAGCCGTCCCGATTAGCTCACAAACACACACACACACACACACATGCTCCCACATGCTTTCAGTTTACAAACTCCTCATAACTTCAACCATCCACCTACAACCACCCTCCATTTCTGAGTGTTGTGTTCAGACATATAAACATGTGTTTGTTTGTTTAGGGGATTGGAAAAAAGACGACAACAACCCCCCCACCCCAAAAAAAACACCTGCACAACCTGTGTGTGTTTCTATGTGTGTGTCTACCCAGAAAAACTATAGCGAGCTGACTCAGCCTCGACAGTTGCATCGGAAACAGGAGACAAGGACTTGGCAAATACCGTACGCCAGCAGCAAGGTCGGATGCACACATTCACAGCCATACCCCCCCTCCTCCTCCCCCCACTTTGTCTTTACCTGCTACAATGGAAATAACTGTATATCTTATCTTGAACAGATCAGAGGATTTAATTGCCTCAGTGAGCCGACAGCTAATAAAGGACAGCGGAGCGGGAGGCGCGGGTGCCAAAGTGTGCAATTAAAGCTGCTTTGGAAGGGGATGGGTGTGCAGGTGGTGGTGGTGTGGGTAGGAAGGGGGCATAAATATCATCCTTTTCTGGACACTTTTCTCCTCTGTCACTCGCTTTCACACACACGGCAGACCGGCCCACTTCCTTACCAACCCCATCTCTCGCAGCACTGAACCGACTTCCCACTGCAATTACTTCTGAAACTTTTCAGGGCTGCCACACGTGGTCGGGTTTTTAAAGAGCTGTGTTCCCCTCCTCACGTGGCGTGGGGGGTATTGAGTCGTCACCGACCCCCTGAATGATCACCGAAAAATAAGGCGGCGTAGACAATAGCTCGTCTTGATGAATTCAATTCTTTCAGGACCCTGTACCGTTGTCCAGGCAGCTCCGAGCAAAACAATCGTTGCTTTGATAGTCCAAGAAACACACACTCACTCAGGCGCTCTTAGAAACACCCTCCACACCCCCTCCTTAACTACTTCCGAATTAGGATCTAAAGATGATATACATCTCACCGGAACTTGGGATGCTGTTCAAGTCTTCCTGTTCTTTCCTGAGTCTCTTTTTTTTATGACTACAGGAAACAAAAGCTTCCTTCTGCTTACATCGATGTCAGGTGCAACACAGAAGCAACAGCATCACTTTTCCTCCTTGTGAGTAAAAACAACAACAACCTGAAATAAATGTAAAACAAACAAACAATCTGACAGCTTTGGACTGACCTGGTCTGCGGTTGAAGCGGCGACGGTGTTCGACTCGGACATGATTTGACGCTGTGACCCAGTGGTGCTTCTCTGCTGGCCACTGTGGGCTCCTTCATTCACACCTTGCCTTTCAGTTCCGCAGCGAGAGAAAGGGGGGAGGGGGGTGGGGGGTGGGGGGGCAGTATACCCTCCCTTTTGCCCTGGCTTGATTAATGCCTGAATTACTTTCACCTCATTTCATCTGATGGAGCTCTGCTTCCTCTCCGCCTCTCTTGCTCATTCGGCATGGTAACCCACTCTCTCTCCTCTCTCTCTCTCTGTCTGTCTCACCCCCCTCCCTCCCTCAGTGATCCTTCCCTCTCCATCCATCCCTTACTCCCTCTCCACTCTTACTTTTTACTCACCCCTCCTTCGTTTACTTTCTCTTTCTATTTCCACTTTTTCTGTCGCAATTCTTCATTGCAGGAGTGTGATCCCCCCCGTATATAAAAAAGACACAGGAGAGATCCACAGTCCTTTTTCTCTACCTCCACAATGAATAGCTCGTTGTCACTTCAGCACCTAGGCTGAATACAGAGCAAGTGAGCAGGACAGAGGAGGACGGATGGTGGCAGTGACGGTGGAGGGGACAGGGGGTGTTGAACTTCAAGTGTAGCTGGCTGGAGTAAAGGGGTAAGGGTGGGAGAGAGTACGGGGAACAAATGGGTCCCAGCCAAGTTCTCTCTTTCTAGCTCCCTCACCCCCCCCCCAACAGATTAACACAAGGGCACACAAAAAAAAGTGGGAAGCCCAAAAAAGTGAGGAGCCTGCACGCCTTCCACCGGACTCCCCTTTGCCCCAACCCCCCTCCTCCCATCCCATTTTCTCTCTGTCTCTCTTATTTCTTCCGTTTGTTTTCAGGGGCAGCTGCTGCAACTTTGAAGACCACCAACAACTTCCCTTTCAGTAGTACTTGACTCTTCCAAATCCTCGTCCGTCTCTACAACCTGACATTGCCAATGCCCCCCCCCCCTCCCCCCGCACCCCCACCCGCCGTGTCACACCGAGAGGCCGGCCTGAGCCAAAGCCCACCTCCTCTCGCCTCATCTGCAACATGGAGTTACACCCTTTGAAATTCAAGCGCTTCCCTCCTGAGCCTCTGTTTTGATGCCCACATTGATGTGCTTGTTTGCCGGCATATGGCTAATAGCTACCAACAACAAAAAGGGCAATGAAGAGGGGGGGGGGGGGAGACAGGAATAAAGGTAGGAGTGCATGATGTGCATCCACAATAGAGGAGTGATTGAGGGATCAGCCATAACATCAGTCAAGCGGAAGTATGAGATGCTGCCTTCCAGCAGGTCACTTACCATTAATTCTTTGACAGGATGTGGCGTGAATGATGTCAAAAGTTGACAAGCAACTGGCACTCGGCCTAATGGGTGTTTGATAGCTGCGGATAATGGCCGCTTGCCGCTTGAGTGGAGGCCCTCAAGTTATGTTTAACACGAGACGAGTAACGCAGACAGGATGCTATTCATTTGTCTATCAATTCAAAGCGATAGAATCTCACAGGGGATGCAATAAAAGAATAATTAGCATTTACTCACCCTATTCAGTAAGCTGAGAGGAAGTACTAAAGGCAAAGAAAACAAGTGCTCCTGTCAAACGATTGCACAGGCCGATCCATGTAGAACAGACACGTTGTTATACCAGAGGAACTACAGGGTTTTAAAAACATAAATGATTAATTCATCAACTGTTAATGCATTCTTTACGAAAGAAATCACACGTATGTTTCCCATGTGAAACCCATGTGGTTTGAAGGTTAAACCCATATAATGTGAAACTAACTCCTGACACTGCTATGATGTAAACCCCCACTGGAGGTTTTCCATTATTTTCTTATGAAAATGTTTTAAGATTACATGTTTCACACGTACAAAATGTGGAAAGGGTGCTTTTTCAATGCTCAACACAATGAGCAGCAGCGTCACGATATTTCACTGTTTCATTGTAGCTTACATTTACAATGTTTAGTTATGAAGAGTGGGGTAAAAATGTTAATAAGTTAGAAGTAGTGTAAGATTGTGTAGACTCCTAATATAAAACGAACTATACTTAATAAAATCTAAACTAAACATCAAATAAAATATTTCGTGTCTCTCTTATTCCTCTCTGTGGCATCTTCCATACAATTATATTGATCAGTTTGTTTTTGCAAATTAGATGATGTGACATCTCGCTACTTTTCTAACAGCCAATAGCTACTTTTCTCTTAGTCTCTTAGACTTAGCAATGTGGGCTAGCACTGAAGGCCACGCTGAGGAGACCTGGCTGACATACGGAAGTTGTTCTACAGTCTGGGTCCTGCGACATAGAAGGCTGCATCACCTCTGGGTTTTAGCCTGGCGTTTGGGACATCTAATAGGAGCTGGTCAGCTGAGCTCAGGGCTCTAGGATAACATATACATACAACCACAGAGTTCAGAAATGGCTTCAGTCAAATGGATTACAGCCATGTACAAATGAACTTAAAGTGACGATGCTAAAGTAACAGATCAGAGAAAAGAGTGTTATTGCCTGCATTTACTTTTAAAGAGTAACAAAGAAATTAGGTTTCTGCATTAAAATATAATGTCTACATTAGTTGTTAGAATAACTCACGGCTTGTCGCTGCCATTATTACAGGCTACATACCAATTCCCTGTGTGTCCTGTGTGTCTATGTGTTATGCCAGTCCCCAGTGACCCTGCTCACTGGAGGAATTATGTGAGACTAATGAGTTACTTGTACTGGTACCTGATTATCTAATGGGTTTTTCTGTGCTATGACAGTGTTTAAACAATCAATGTGTTACATTTAGCACAAAAATCCCCATCCCGTTACATATTTGAGGAGTAATGTTTAAACCTGTCATTTGCACAGCCAGCAGATGGGGGTACCTGTGTCTTATTCACGTGTTTGAGCAACATACACCGTGCAGGCTCACGAATGTCACGGATGGGTGATTTTGAGCAGGACGTGTGCTAACTTCGAGACAGGAGATAAAAAAGGAATCCACTCTTTTTCCGAGCAGTAGCAAGAACTATGAAAAGTTTATCTGGAGGGATGCCGTATGGTGCATCATTAGTTGCTCCACAGGAACACTTCTGACTAGTTTTGCCTTAGGAGGGGTCTGTTCACCCATGATGACGTCAAGCCTAAAAAAAAACTTTTAAAAGTGCACCCACTAAGATACATGCTTCAACTTTACTATAGTTTAATCCACAGGCGCTTTGAGTTAATTTGGGGGGTGCTGAACCACCAATAAATTAATTTATTTTTATTGTATGTTTTAAAAATGTAAAAAAAGACACAGTACTTAGTTGAAATGTATGTTTTTAACAACAAATATACAGCTGATCCCCATTCCACCTCAAAAGGGATGAAAAAAGACGATGCAAGTTTTTAAGGTTATTGTTGAATACATGTCAACTTTAGGTGAGATGCTGCTATTGTCCTCCTCGTCAGGGGGTTCTTACCACAACGTGGATGATTTTATCGGCACAACACCGGCAGAATTTCTGCACAGAACGATGCAAAGCTTTACTTAGTGGCTGATAAACAATAGCAAGTATCTGCTTAAACCAGGAAATGTGGTACAACTTTTAGCTGCTACCACTCAAAACCAACACAATATTATTATCATCAGTCCTCATGTTTGCTGCATTTAACCTGAGGTTACTCTACATGTTGTTAGCTGAGGGTTTTTCTAGCTGAGAAACAAGCAGGTGGTCAGCAGTACTGTCCTGTTTAAACTAGAATGAGAGAAGCTGCTGGTGTAAATGTGCACGTGTTAATAACAAAGCCAAGAAGAAAGTTTTCGTTAATGCTTATAAAAACTGAGTAGCTGCGTTTCCATTACTGTTTCTCAAATTGAATTTAATTTGTAATTTAAAAACGATATTTGTAATATTTTGAAAAACTACCATTTTGATTTGCATTAAACAGTGTTTTAGCGTGCAAGATCTTGTGCAGATCTTGTGAAATCTTGTCAGCTGGATATTTAACGACAATTGCAGCGTATGCAGATGAAGCATTATTTTGGTGTTTTCTACTTGCTGCAGGAAATTTAAAGACTTTCAGAAGCCATCCCCTCTCATTCATTGTAAAACTTTGTATTTCTCCATTGTTTACTTTGTTTACTCCATCATAACCGGTCACATGACCTCCTATGTCACAGCCAAGTAAATGCAAAAAAAAAGTGTTTCCATTATACCATTGTGATAAACTTCTACACTGAATAAAAACTTTATAAGAGAGAAATACTTTTAGCGATGATCGAGTTTCTATTTCCAGATATTTTTTGCAATAATTAGGTAATTTTGGGGTAATTTAGTCTTTTGCTTTTCTTACAAAAGAAGGAATGAAATTGTACTAAATGTACAAAACAAATGATCCTGCCAGGCTGGACAGCTCTCTGGGTGCTCGGCACCCTTAAATCTCTGATCCAATGGCATGAAGGCATTACGTCCTAAAACCACCAGCAAGCATTTAGTTTAAACTGTTGGAAATCAAACATATCTTTAAATAGGTGCTTACAGCAGCTGCAGCCAGCTGTTTATAGAGGGGGCTTGTTTAGTTAGCTAATTGCCCCATTACATTTAGTCTTTTTACTCTAATTAGAGAAGCACAGATGCTGCTGCTTATAACAAAGATTCTCATATATTTCTCCATGTTTGAGATATTTACAGTTCTGAGAAAGAACGGATGTCCCTGAATCCTGAAGAGAATTTACACTGAAGTATCACAGAGAGCAAGAAGAAGCATAAACAGCCAGTGTGAAGCCATAAGCACAGCTGTTGATCAGCTCATCAATCAGAAACATTGGTGGACGAGAGCAGACAAATAGCAAGAATAGCTGGGAGCTCAACGCTGATAAGGTCAGAAAGGACTTTATCCTTTACCCTCATGCCTTTCCTGTTCGCATCCCGACATATGCCAACATCCATTACAGGCCTACCTGAGACTAAACTCATCCAACAGAAATTCACACGTAAATGTGTGAAATGAAAAGAAAAAACTAAGGAAGGAAATCAGACAAACCTGTATGTTTTAGACAGATATGACACTTACTGTCATTGTAAAAAAGCAAACTTGAGTTGCAGAAAGTGAAGTAGCAACAACAGAAGATCATCAGAACAAGTATAAACTAATCATACATTTAGTACATTAGCATGTCTTACTCTTGCTTGTATGGATCTGATCTGTAAATAGAAGACATGCAGAACATTTGTTCACACACTGAAAGAGGGAGATTTAAAAGAATTAAACACTTCACTGACCCGTATAGTTTTCTCTGTGATATAAATAACCATCAGGATTATTTTAACAACACTGAAGTCACACTTTGCATGTTCGTGTCAGTCTTAAATTATTATGTTATACAGTGTATGACTGCTAGGCAGAGGTAATATTTTTAACCCCAAAGAGATAATAATAGTTATTATCTTGCTGCCAGAGGTTGATTATATACTGTTCTAGATAAAGACAACAAGCAGGTCGTTTCTTTTTGCAGTCATCTGGTAAAAAGTTTTTTTCTTAGAACTAAAAACATCATCTTTACCAGAGCTTTGAATTAGATAAAAACTATTGCCAGAATAGGAAAAACACGTCACTGTGCACTGTAAAATGTAAATACACACCATCATTCCCCCTGCAGCAGCAACAAGTGTCTTTATGTTATAATGACTCTTTTAACTTTGATTGGGTCATTGATTATTTATATTTTTAATCATTCTGTGCCTGCGCTTCATAGTTCATGATCCATACAATGATGGTATTGAAGGTCAGACTGTGACTGCAAAACAAGCCCAGATATTAAATCCTTCACTGTCATCTTTGACAGTAGTTATGAGGTAATGTGTTGGGCTTGTCCCCTCTTTGGTCTCACTGAGAACAAGTCTTCTCCTTCAAACTGTCCAAACCAAACTGTACCTGTTCAGGTTTTTTATATATTTATACTGTTCACAAACTCAGTCTTCTCTTGATGCAGTGGCACTGCAAGCAAGGTGGATAATACCTTACTGACTGTGTGCAATGTGAATGCAAACTCACCTAAATGTTGCAAACACTCATAATGACTCTTCTATACGAACAGGTGTAAAAACAGGCTAAATGACTTTACAGAGGCAGCTACACTTACTGAGCATATTATCATATTAAAGAGCATGTTCTTCATTGTTTTTGCATCTCAGTTAACTAAATAAACAACATAGTGGAATATGTCAAGTACTGGTTCTCTTCGGGTACTCCGGCTTCCTCCCACAGTCCAAAGACATGCACCTTGGTGATAGGCTGATTGGAGACTCTAAATTGCCCATAGGAGTGAATGTGTGTGTGTATGGTTGTCTGTCTGTCTGTGTTGGCCCTGGATGGACTGCAGCCCTGTCCAGGGTGTACTTTAGCTAAAGTTTAGCTTTACTTAAAAAAAACCTGGTAAATATCAGATGATGTATTTTTATGTCTGGATGCGTAAAATGTGAAGGACTTTTATACTCAGTATTTGGACTCATGTCTCTCTATTAATTACTAACCAGCACCTCCATCATTTGGATCAGACAAGAAAATGATCATCTTATATAACAATGTTCTACCTGCAATCGTTTCATGTCACATTAACATTTCAGAGGCAGTGGAGCTTATAAAAAAGGCACATCCTTTATTTGATTTATTTCATCCCTTTCGTTCATGTTTTTCTCCCATTTTTCATATCAGCATATACAAATATCACCGCATAATCATGACAGATATGAAACATCCTTTCAATACCCTTCTGTACGAGATAGCTTTGTGGTTCTAAAGGCCAACAAACTCAATTAATATTCAGCAAAAACATCCTAAAATTGCATCGGCGACAATAACATTCTCCCCGTTTCCTCCCACAGTCCAAAGGTGATGCCCTCCTCTTGTGTATGACCGTGACGGCCAGTCTTTCTGATTAGCTTGTGAGGCGTATCCATCCAGCATGGATAAGGTTGCATCACATGAAATTACAAACTGCGATCGATGCATCCGTGTCCAAAACTGCTCTGTGACCTACAGTGAGAACATTTTAATATTCCTCTAGCTTGCACTACAGCTAAACAAACACGTGACTGGCCTGAGTCCCGTCCATGTGAAGCGAACAAACACACATATGCGAACCCTGCTGGTGACATTTGACTGACCTCAGAGGTGGTTTTACTCACTTTAAGGTGTTGCTGCTTTAAGGTCTCTGATTTTGTGTCATTATCATTTATTTGGTTTCAGGGAGAAAACAGCAAGCTGCACCCTGATGAAACCAAAACAGCTCGAGATATTTGCAGATAAACGCCTTAAAGGAGAACTTCGCTTTTTTTTAACCTGGGGTCTGTTGTCATCTTTCCTTCCATACATGTGAGTGATGTAGAG
>JBAMHV010000008.1:6414747-6427980 GCA_037177535.1 Pseudomugil gertrudae
TATATAGTTAAAGAAAAGGTTATCTTGTCTCAGTGTGCTGCAGACAAGCTGCCTTTAGTTGTTGTTTTAAAGCATTGCATTAAAAATAAAACTTTAGTGCTTCTAAACTTATTCTACTGAAAGATGGCTCTATTTTATTACAGTTTCCTACACGGTCAGTCTATAACACATCACTAGATACAACTAGAGCTGTAAGCATGTCAGCTATTCAAAGGGTTTTTCTTTCTTATGACCACTGTCAGCATGTTTTTTTCCATCTTGTCTTTGGTTGCAAACATGAGATACTCCAACTTTTTCTTCAATTGATGTAAAAATCTGCAGGCTAAAATGTTGAGATCCACAAGTTATATCTCAATGCATTCAGATACGTATCATATTATTTTAAAAGTAATTGTGATACACTTTAACTATCAATACTTGTATTTAAATCAAATACAGTCATGTCTTTTGAAGCAGAGTGAAAATAAAAATGTGTTATATACGAGGACTGGGGACAGAGGGATACATTATTAATTGTTCATTTTTCTAAACATTTCTGAAACATTTAGGGTCTTAGTTGGTTCATGATACCTGGGGGAAATTACCCTCATCATTAAAAATGATGGTTTTAGTAATAAAAGTACAGTATCAGAAATTAATTGAGGTCAGTTTCATCTGTCCTTTCCACCTCTTTCTCTTGTTGAACTACACCTCAAATCTACAGGGATTCCAACCCAGAGGCCTGCTTGCCCTTACTATATGCTGACTAAAGCATCAGCACTCATAGTTATGGATATCCTGTCTTTGACACCCCAACTCTCCTCTCAACAAGACCCGTCAAGCAGTTAGGTCTTCACTCTATCCAAGTTGCTCCTTTCTACCCCTCTTCCTATTTGTCGACAGCTGAGTTATAGGCCTGTACTGGCTGCACATCACTACCACAACCTTATCATTATGATACACTCACTGAATGGCTGCTGATAGGTCAGGTTTTCAGAGGAGTCGAGAAGGTGGGAGTGCACTCAGACCGACAGGCAGAAACGAGGTGGCAAAGTCTGCCATTATGCTTTATTTTCAGGGTGCTAAAAAGAGTCACCATTGACTTAATCATTTGTATAATATAAGGTGATTTCAGCAGTTTCACTTAATGAGAAAATCTCCTTTATTGCTTGAAGGTCTTTATGAGCTGTGTCATCTTGAACGTATGGATGTAATGTCTGCATGGACTTAATAGTTCTTATTTTATGGTGTTAGGGGGGAAACCCACTTAACCCTGAGATACATCATGGCCGGAGGAATTACCCGAACAAACTTTGATGAATAGAAGAGATAAAAGCAGTCAGGGTGACATCTAAGATTTAGGGAGATTGGCCTGTTAGTCAACTTAACTGCTGAGATGGCATAAAACCTAAATCTACCAGATCATTCTGCTGCACTGCTATATGTCATAATCACAGAAATTCATTATTTGATCCCAAGTGTCATGAAAGTCTCATGATTTTTTACACTGTTAAGTCATCCAAAACATCAAAGCTGAGAATGTGCTTCGCATTTTTAGCTCCAACTTATTTTGACTCCTTACTGACGACAGTGGCATTTAAGTTGTCACCACTGATAATTTGTCTGATTAAGTGGTTTGTCACAGCTGTCATTTTGTAGTTTATTGATTGGCTTCAATTAAACAGACCCTTTTAATCATTGTAATTAGATATTTGAAAGATCTGGGTGGAATATTGCTGTTTAAAGCATATATATTCAGGATGAGAAGCAACAAAAACAGTACATTGCAGTTAATGTCATTACCAATACAGCTGTGTACATACCATAATATGGAGTTGATTAACTGATCTCATTAAACTGTAAACATATATGACTGATAGCACTGCACTTGAACAGATAAATAAATACTCTTAATCAATGTGTGACAAGGTGCTTTAATGGAAACAGAAATGCACAAATTCAACCCAGAGTGACTCAAATATTATGTGTGTGAGTGTCTGTATGTGACCTGGTATCTGTCGGAGTGGTGGGCGTCCTCAGATGACAGGGGTGAGACCACCGGAGACTCTCCCTCACGCTTAATGTGCACCGACAACAGCATTGACTGGAAAGACAGAGATAAATAAATGTCTTATTATATCCAAATGCTCTTCTCATGTATACCTGATACCTTCAACTGGGTCCACAGCCAGATTATTTAAGCAGTTTGACAAAGACGTAAGCTCCTCTCACAATTACTGCTGGTTTTTTTTCAAACTGAGCAGATGTCAGTGGGAGTTCAATTGTAGAAGCAGGCTTCAGATGCATTTCAGGTGTAGTTTCATTAAAAAATACATTTAAAACTGTTTGCTGAGGAGGAAGATTCAGACGTACAGTAGAAAACACGAGGAAGAACATTTTTAAACATTTAGCAACAGATGTGCTGGAACAAAGAACTAAGTTTATGTGTTTGTCGCTATGTATACAGGGAAAGCAGTTTGTAGAAAACGTGAAAGAATCTGAAGAGAAATGAATGAGAAACGATTGTAAATTGTGTGAAATTCTACATTTTTATCATTGCAGCTGAGTTTAAAACACTGCAAAGCTTATTCAAACTAAAGTAATTATTTTAAAAAAAGGAAGAAAATAACAGAACTTCAAGGGTTTACCCTTGGAGAATTTAAACTGTGTTACTGCCAGAGATGCTGAGAGCGACACACCCTTGATGATGACTATAACCTGCCTGACTTTGTCTATAAAATCCCTTCCACTGATTAGACATAATGTTTATGAGATGTTAAGAGGAGTTGGGCGATCAGAAGGAGAGGAAGTGTGGGGAGAGGAGAAGAAGAAGGGAGGAAGGGGTAAACACGGGAAATCAGAGTGGAACTGGCTGACATCAGAGTATTGCGACTTTCCATAAACCTGTCTCACAACCCTGTGCAAACAGGCTCCCTCACACACACACAGGTTTAGAGGAATATCCTCTTCTAACCCACTCTGTGACACAGACAGCCGAGGGAATTCCTCAGGAACAGGGAGGTATAGAGAAAAAAACCAAAATGAGGAAAAGAAAGAGGTAATATCACTTTTTCACAGTTAAGCTCTGACACAGTCGTTGCTCTGTGTGTATCCGTGTGCACTTGTGTTTTTATTTGTGCCTTTTTTTCTGTTTTACAAGGCAGCTATGAAATATTTGTATTTACAGTCGTCTCCTATTAATCAAGTGGAAAGGGGCAGAGCAGAGGCTTAAGTGCTCGACAGCAGTAATCTAATAATAATATGTGAGAAATGACCAACCTCCAGTGCTGCCACAGTAAATTGGACATTATGCATGGTGCTTTTCTCCCTCAGTGTCAGTGCACGTAAGTGGGTGGTACTTTTTTTACAACTTCTTTTATCCAGGCCTAAAAAGGTCAGAAGTGCTGTAGCTGGGGGTGTTCTGAGAATATGCTTAACTTTAATCATTAGAATATGACATTTAATGGTATTTTACAAAGAGATCATGAATAAAGGTTTCATGCATTGACCAGTTTTAAAAAGCTGCTAATTAAATCAACATGCAAAAATATCAGAGCCAAAAGGACTGCGTTGAAAGCGGCAGTTAGGCGAGTCACTGTATCTGCATCCCATTTGCTCAAATGTGTCTCAGACGGTATAAAGTATCAGGTCCTATGGATATCACGTTTCCTTTCTAACCCAACCACCTTATCTTGGCAAGTGGTCCCGAAAAAGACATAAGTAGATGTTTTGAGGTTAATCCCTGGTTTAACAGAGGTGGTTTGTGCATACCAGGCAGGGAAAGACAACAACAGTCCCATGTGCTTCAGACTCACCCTCTCCATTCTTCATGGCCTGCTGCTGAATACTAAACAACAGCAGTAAGATGCATAGTCACGGCTGCAGAGGAAGGCCAGCGCTCACGCCTCAACCCTCCTCTACTTGCCTCCTTCAAGTACAAGCCCACCCACAGTGCTGTGAGCGCTGCTATAAGCCCAGGTCAGCATCCAAAGGTGTCAGGGAATGAAAATATGTCGACGCCTCTTGTGAATTCATGCAAGAGCAAGATGCATGTATAGTCCCACAGTTTCTGACTTTCAAAGTGGAGTCAAGCATGGAAATGGGGATAAACTGAAGAATCTGATCAGCGAAGGTTGTTCTTTTGAGAAATAATGTTGTGGATTTTATCAGTGTTGACCAGATAAAGTACTGCCTGTGCAGTGCTCCTCCAAAAAAAGGAAAAGTCAATGTGATTGAGATGAAGTTAGGTGAAAAACTAAATCCTATATATTTGATTTAAATTATTTACACAAGATGTATCAAGAAAGGGAAATATCAATAAATGATGCTAATGAAAATGAAAGGTGGATGCTACAAATACAATAGTTTCAGGCTTGCTTAAAAAACAAAAGCAAAAAAATAAAAGAATATCACATTGTAATAAGATAGCTCAAAACTTTGATTAAATTATAATATGTGAACACTTTCAACATGAGAAAGCTGTCTGCAGTGAGGTTTAAGTACAGGCGAGGTTAAAGTGAGAACCATATTTTGTTGTACAAACTGGATGAAATCTAAAATGTAATGTTTAAAGGCAGATTAAAGAGGCAGAGTCATCGTGGGTCTATCACAATCTTCTGTACTTTTACATGATCAAATCGATCTGAAGGCTTCCATAGCAACAGAGCTGGACTTTTCTGTCACTTCTACTGACTGTATAAAATGTCAGAAAATAGGTCTTTTTAAAGGTCCCAGACTGGCAGATGTGCTGCCAGGGTCAGCCTGCAAAAGCTATTTGATGGAATTGGAAATCTTTTCAGTCGTGATTTGACATCAGCAGTCTTTTTTTCTTGTGTCCGTCTTTTTTAAATCAGACTCAGACTCTTTTCTCTAATTGGAACAACTGCAGAACAAAGCAGCTGGTTCCTACTGCCTGGTGGAACATGGCACACCGATACTGCTCTGTGTGTGTGTGACAAATAGAACAGAGGTCTACAGAGCCGATGAATTCCTCTTAGTGCAGTAGAGAGGAACAGGCGCATCAGAGTGGCAGCTCTGCAGAAACAGTAAGGACCAGCTGCTCATTTAATTGAAAGTTGGTGTTATGTCTAAGCAGGTTTATTAACACGTACATTTGTAATATTTAAAGATGTGGGTGATCTCACCTTGGGGGTTCCTGGAGTGGCGACTCCATCCTTGGGCGAGGTGTTCTTACTGCGGCACAGAAAGAAGACGGAATGGGATTTAGTGAGGATATATTACATAATTCAGTGCTAAGATTAATCTGAGCTCTCATCTTGTGCTTGTTCAGCAGTTTCCTGGGTAAAATAAGCAATATCTGTGAATTTTACGAACAGCTCACTTGAGACCAATTTACCAGATTCTTGTTAATGCTTTCGTTCACTTTCAGCCATTGCTCTTCTGTTCTCCTTGACCCTTTATCCATCCATTCCTGCTACTCGGTATGAGAGTAATTGCAGTATTACAACAAGTTTAACTATAAAGCAATGGCTACTGAGAAAACCCGGTGACTGCAGACTGAGAACATCTGCTGAGATTTGCTATTAATCATTACACTCATATATAAATGTCTAAAAACCGTGTGTGTGGAAGTAGAAGCAGAAAACAACAGTCTTTAAAGTAATTTTTATAATCTGTTTGGCTCTAAAACACAACACTGGTAACTTCATCAGGTCATGTTGCTTGTTAAAACGAATAGCTAATCAACCAATCATGTGGCAGCAACTTAAATGCATTTGGATATGCCAACATGGTTAAGATGACTTGCTTTAACCATGTTGTCATGTCCAACATCATCAAAACAAGTAATTTTAACCTTGTTGGCATGTTAAAATCACTTGCTTCATTTTAACTTTGTACCTCTTTGTACACTTTGATCAGCCAATCTGAGTATTTTTGCTGATTGTATCCATTCTTTATTGAAGATAGAGTAGCATCTTCTGGTGGATACTTCCAGCAGAATATTGCACCATGTCAAAAAACTCAAATAATCTTCCATTTCTTTCTTGAAAATTACTTCACTGCACTTCAATGGCCTCCGCAGTCAGCAGAACTCAATCCAATGGAGCATCTTTGTGATGTGGTGAAACAGTAGATTCTCATCAGGGCTGTGCAGCTGACAAATCTGCAGGAACTGTGTGATTCAATTATGTCCACATGGAGCAAAATCTCTGAGGAACACTTATCTGAATCTATGTGATAAAGAATTTGTCTTCAGTAAGAGCTGACAGATTATTCTGCTAAATATCAAATGAGTCTCTTCAAATATCAAATGAGTTAAACAGATTCCAATTACAAAGAAAGGTCATGAAACTAAATGATAAACAATTTGTCTCTGTCAACTTTTTGTTTGTGCTGGTTAGCATAAACCTTTTGCTTGAGATAATGTTAATACCTGTTGTTCACAGAAATGTACAAACAATAGATCTTTTTATCTTTTTGTTGCATAAAAAAAACATCCTAACTTTAATGGGATTTGCATGTTCAGTATTATAAGATAGGGAGGATAAGGGGAGAAGTAAGGGTTGGCTGCATGTAGCTGGAAAAAGTGGGACGTTTTACATTAAAGATGAAAGATGGGAAGTCAAACTGTATTAAACTGACAGGCATTTTCCTTTCTTCTGCCAGAAACTCAGACACATGACATTTATTCATGTTACTACAATCTGATGGCTTTTTCTGACACCTTTACCCACTCCAGTCATTCACAATCAATCTTTTCTTCTTTTATTTAATTTCCATGTCTTTCTTCTCTGTTGCTCCTCTCTTTCTTTCCTTATGAAGTATTACGACAGTGCTTGATGCTTACACAGCGAGACAGGGTTGTCATGTTGGCTTTGAGACCCTGTAAGCATCCCGGACCCTTGGACACGAGCAAGCACACACACGTGTAGCCACACAAAAACACACTAACAGACATGTCATGGCAGATCATGGACGGAAAGATGCCTAAAACTAAATCGCGCGCAGCCTCTAATCTAACCTCATGCCTTGGAAAACAAGGGTTTTCCTTTTGCAGTGGATGGACGGGTGAATGATAAGAATAAGCAGTCTGACTCATATGTCACCGAGTTGAAAAAGAAGGCATCAAGAACATCCATCCATTAATTTTCTACCGCTTTTCCCTGAGCGGGGTCGCAGCGGGGCTGGAGCCAATCCCAACTCAAGCATCAAGAACAATAACATGGAAAACATAACCACTGAAATGTTATAACTAAGCTGAGCAAAAATAGCATTTTTTAATCGTTTGGAAGTATCCATGTGTTTTAAAGGGTTTTCACTACACTTGTTAGTTTCCTACGTGAGTCTTCAATGTAAAAAAGTAACCTAATGATTTCACACTGATACTGACACTCATCTTGACATGTGCTTGATATGATATGATACTGAAAACCATACTGTTTACTATGCAGGGTGGGATAAATGAAGATCATAGGGTTAGAAATTAAGGACAGCAGCAGCTTTTGTTTAAATGACAATTTATTTAAAAAACAAACAAACAAGCTTGTTACTCATGTAACTTGACTGATATGCAAAACTGAAGTGTATCTAGAAATCAAATATTATTCTATCTAATGAAGATATAATGTAACCAATGGAAGGATGGGTGTAAATGACAGCATCATGTGATTGACCAGATTATTAGATATAAGGTAGAGAGTTGCTGCAACCCCATTATGAGATTGGTCCAAAATGTGTTACAGTTTTATGATTATGGCTCATAAATTGTACAAATACTAACATCTCATTTCTTTACATTTGTAGACAGATGCCACTGAAGCTTAGATTAGTCTGTCTCCATACCTGTGCACCATGATGGCATTTCCACATCTCACTAAGGATACAGTTACAAATAGGCATAAAGTAAAAGAGGAGGGGATGCTACACCACAGCACGCTAAACACATTTGTGCAAAAGATCATTACCATGGTGTAAAACCTGCACTGTATAATGTTTTCTATAGCTCTTGATGGGAATACTTCCCTCCTTCTCGTGATTCCTAACATTTCTACTCTGCTTTCCCACAGATACAGTAGTTGGGTTAAAAGTTAAAGTAGATGGCGCAGAAATAATTTGGTCTGCATACAAACTACATGATCAAGCAGCAACCAAACTAGAAATGATTATGGCTTATTCATCTTTACATACATCCTCGGGATTCCAACCCTGTGATGTGAACTCTGCTTGACAGATAGCAACGTCCCCCGGCAACCACAGATTGTAAACTTACTATAATGTCTTGGAAAGTGGATTTGTGCCACTGAGTGTAATATTAGTTTCCCATCTGTGACTAGTGTTCATGTTATTGCACATGTAAAAGATGTTTTTTTAAAGCAATTTCTGTGATGTTTGCACTTGTGTATGCACGTAAGTATATGTATATTGTGTGTGCATGTGTGTGCATGTGTGTGTTTTGGCCTCACCTCCACCGACAGAGAACAAACATGGGTGACACAGTCAAGCTGCCGTGTAATGCAGGGGAATCTGCCAACATCCCCCTCTTCACAGATGCCTTTTACTCCTTTTTCTATCTCTGCCTCTGTCATCTCTCTCTCTCCTTCTCCCTCTATCTCTCTTTTATTCATTATCTGGAACCTCTGCAGAGGCATCAACAATAACAGCCACCTCCACTTGCTTGTTGACACTGTCAAACAGCGACAAGAAAAGGAGGGAGAGGGAGAGAGGACAGGAGTTGCATGTCTGCCACGATGGGAGAAAATTGCCACAGTGACAGAGGGGGCTGATGGAGAGATGAAAGGAGAGGGAAAAGGGGGGAAATGTGAGGTGAGAGAAAGATGTGGCGAGGAAGGACGAGCGGGCAACACAAAGCGGTGAGATGAAAGAAGACAGAAAACCAGAGAACGAAAGAGAGGGAGCGACGGGAGAGCCGGTGTGCTGCCGCCTCTTCTCACGGCTTCACACGTCTGCTCGCGCGGTTCTATGAATTTTCAATGGCAGGGGGTTATGGGTCTGGAAATTCCAGCTGGCTGTCATGTCAAAGAAAGGAGATGGGTGTGGAAATGAAGAGCAAAGCAAATAAAAAAAGAAGAAAAAACACCCTAGACAAGCTGGAGTTAAAAGAAAGAATGAAAGCTACAGTTTAAATTTGTTGTGGTGATGAGGCTTGTGTGAAGACAAGGCCGAGGTGAGGGCATGTCGGTGCCTCAAACAAGTAGTTCCTACAGTCCCAACAGAGCTGGACAGGGGAGGTGTTTATACACTCTGAGCTAGACTGTATGAAAATGGAGTTTGAGAACCATCTGACCACCAATGACCGGCCATTCACTGTTTGCACATTTATTCCAGTGCAGGGTTAGGTAAGGCTGGCGACCTGTCCAGGTAAGCCAGAACATCACAGGGCCAGATTAGTCATCATTTCAGGATAAAACTAACTAAAATAACAGGAAACCTTTTCTCATGACCACATCAGACATTAGTTTGTCACAAACATTGATCATGCAGTTTAATCTTTGTACAACTTCAAATTTTGTGACAAATTTTTTTTAAAAATGCTGTATCTACATGTGCATGCAGAGCCGCTCTTTGACTTCAGTTCAGACTGGCAAAAGTTTTTGGAGAAATATGTTGCAGGTCATTCAATTCTTGTATTTTTTCAATTCCTAATTTTAAAGTTATATTAATATCTAAATATAACATTTTTAATGCCAAAGCCTAACCAACCACAAAACGCTGAGCAAATCTGGGTCAGATAAAGAACTACTTCTCTTTCTTTTGCACTACAGCCTGTGGCGTAACAATAACTCTCTCCCTAACGTCTAACAGGCTGACGTGATGGAAAGGAAATCTAACATGGTAAGGGAGATTTCAAGCATGTGTTTTTATTTAACACAAAATGTAGACATGTGTAAGATAATTTTACATGTTTTAATCTCTGCTGTTCGGATATTACAACTTAATATTGTGAGATTGTGTTAGATCATTTAAATTTGGCCCAAAAAATAATGTCTTCTATTTCAGATAATTTGCTAAAGTAATGCTTTAAAGTCTTGAATATTATTATTATTATTAATAAAAACAGTTAGTTAACACATAATAATAATAATAATAACAATAATAATAATAATAATTTAACTTGTGGTTGTAGTTTGATCAGTAATCTGTGAGCAAATCCACTCAATAGAACTGTCCAACCAAACTCAAGCTTACAGGTAAGAGACAGATTGGCTTTGACTGACAGCCTGTTACCTCCATTCCCTACTAGAGGGGTGACAGCAAGAGCGACATAAAGATGAATAAGTCTTTTCTTGGTGGGAGTTGGGCAGAATGGGAGGAGGGAAGAATAGAAGGATGGTTCTGAACTCAGGATACTGATTGCTTCTTGCCTTTTTGTGTCATGTGGTTGAAGGGTGGGGGCTTGGCTGAGCAGAGGCAAATTGATTACGGTGGAGGAGGGAGAAAAAGAGGAGAGCAAGCATGAAGAGTAGGGGGGTTGTGGGGTATGCAGATTACTTTGCCCCCCTGAGCCACCTGACATGTAGAGGGCATGATAGATTTCCATTTGCCAAACTCCATGCTTGTGCGTGATTTCCGTGTCTGTACAGGAGCCGAGGTCCGTGAACAAGTGTCAGAGAACAGAGTCACAAGAGAGAAAGGGCTGGCAGTTGTAATCCAACACACATACATTTACATGCAGCGAGAAGAGGAAAAGGAGGGGAAAGAATTTGAAAAACAAATAGAAACATGCATGTGAACAGATCAGGGAGCTGCGGTGCACACAAACACACACACCTCTATTTCCATATGCACGGCTTTCATTCTGCAAGCACTGGGTGTCATTAAAGGCAGATTTACTACAAATTGGACCAAATTCCCACTGTCACTTTCAATGATGGCAGCTTCCACGCAGAGCGCCAGTGAGAGGGAAAGACAGAGGGTGTGTGCATGGTTTAACATACAGCTGGTTTGTAATACAAAATGCTCAAAACTCTGACTTTGCTTTGTGTTCTGTTTACACTCACAAACTAAAACTGAAAAAAAAATGTGTTTCCTGCACAATAAAGAAAAACACAAAATATCTTGAAAAGTAATCCCCTTTGTCTATTGTTTCCCTGCCATCCTTTTTTTTTATTCCTCCCAGTGCATCTACGGGTTAATGGCGAGTAGGTAAATCAGCCAAGCGTGACGCTAGCCACCATCCCATCTCACCCAGGGATGACGCGACTTCCTTAAATAACTGTGTGAGAGTGAAAGATGAGAGGTGAATGTGGGGGACTGGGCTTCTCCAGGTTGGAATCCGGGAGGGATAGGATAGATTTCTGACCTTTTATTGAAACACAAACACACACCTCAGCTGATGCAAGACTTTCCCATCAACTCTTTTCAATCATGTTTTTGATCTATATCATCTCCAGTTTTTACCCAAATGTCTTGCGTTATAGATCAAACAAATGCAAGCAAACCCCATGATGGACAAAGGATGTGGAAGATCTGCAGACTTTGACTGGCTCTGTTCACATTTGGTTTGTTTTCCTTTAATATCTTTACCGATGTTGATAAATGACATCTTCTATTTAGAAAATGGGAGAAAAAGCAGTGGTTTTGTTTTAGATTTAGTTATCTGAGAGGAGACTATGTACCAATAAATGAAAACAAAAATCAGAGTATGAGGGTGATGGGCGAGAGTAATAAATAAAGATGACAGGTGCAGTGTATAGACGCAGAGAGACAGCAGAGGCACAAGCTGTGTAAACGTGAGGAAAATGAAGTGCGATTTCCTTATGAGGTGATGCTATCTGGCGCCCTGTTTCTCTGGGTTAATGGGGGCTATCATAAAGCTGGGCCACTAAGGTGGACACTGGGTCACACACAAACACATCCACAAAAAGGCTATACAAGCAGGTAGATAAACACACACACACACGCGCAAACAGCCAGGCATGCGGTCAAGGTGAAATATGGATCCTAATGGTTGTGTCCCATCGTTAAAAGGGCTTAGAGTTGATTTATCTGTCATAAAATGGCTCGTGCAAGTGTCACGTGGAGAAGAAAGGGGTGGCAGTGAACTTGAGGTCACAGGTTTGAATCCTAATCCCTGTAGGAAACACTTAGCTTAACGTTGATGGCATACTTCTGCCTTTTATGCAGATTTACAGCAGCCGAACTTCTGTACAGAAGAAATATGGGCTGAGCAGAAGTGCGACCCATGTCCTACCCAGCTTTAGTCCTGTTCTGTTTTGTTTGTTTATCCTAAAGGTGTGGCTAATCAACAAGCTTTTAACCAAAGCCTTTTACCATAAAGCTGTATTAAACACAAATATAAACATTGAGAGATCATCTCAATGATCTTATGCAGGTGAGGCCTACCTGAGACATATGGCAGCTAGCCTCTCTATTTCTGTTTCCATGTGTTCCTGTAGCTCTCCGGGCCTGAGCAACACCTGGCAAATAGGACAGACTGGGGCCTGGCTGTCATACAGGGACATCTTCTTTTTACCTGGACACAGTAAACAAAGAAGAAGAGGGACAGAGAAAAGTACAAGTTTAAAGGAAACAAATAGACATAAGCATCTCTTGATCGTATTCTACAAAATCTCATACATTCAATGCACATGCATCGGATTCTTGTATTACACACAAACCAAAAGGGGAACAGAGTGCTGTAGAGTCTTTATTGTGTAATGTTGCTCTCAGGTCAAAGAAGAGGGGGGTGGGGGGTGGGGTGGGAAGGTGGGAGAGTTAAAGAAGTGTCTGCCATGGATGAGATAATGCTGTATGGAGTCTGCCAACACTAACTCACTTCATTGTCCTTGATCAGCAGGGCAACAGGGTGGGGCCCACCTGTTTGTGTGTTAGCATGTGTGTCATTGTGTGTTCAGGGGTATGTGCGGAGTCTGTGCGCACTTGTAAGGGTGCGTTTTGCACCAAGTAGCCTTTGTGTTTGTGTGTGTACGCGTACAAGCGCAGCGTTTATCTTTGGGTCTGTCTGGGTGGGATAAAAATAACAGCTATTGAAATCGTATTAGTGCTTAATGTTGGAGGATACTTCCTGATTTCCTGTATTCAGCCAATCAAAAGAGCTTTTTTTAGCGCACAAACAAAAGACCTCAGTCAGGACATCCCGTTTAGACTGCTTGTCCCCACGGTAACCAGAGGGACAGGTAGAGGGAGTCCCTCTACCTGCTGCATTCAAGACCTTTCTCCTTCACACACCTGCAGCGTGTCATATGTGTGTTTCATGTCACGGTGTTTGTTTCCTGTTTTATTTTGGTTCACTTCCTGTCTCGTCCGTTATGT
>JBAMHV010000008.1:6428080-6439799 GCA_037177535.1 Pseudomugil gertrudae
ATAAACCACCTCACTTCACCTCATCTGCCGTCTTCCTGCTTGGATCCAGTCATCTTCCTCCACTATCCACCGTAACACAGCGTGAGGCACATGTAACCCTCAAAGATGTGCCACCATATTATTCTCTAAAAGGATTCAGGGACACACACACACTGTTACAAAATGTATGCGCTCGTGTGTGTGTGTGTGTGTGTGTGTGTGAGGGGAGCCTCTTATTGTCCTGCACTGCTCCTCCACAAAGCCCAAAACCTTAGATATGTTTAGGGAATTTAAAAATCACTTGTTTTCTTTTTGTCTTTCTTGATTGAGCTGTTTTCTGTTTTTTTTTTCACTCTTATCTTTCTCACAGTATTTTTCTACTGCATTCTTAATTTCTCTTCTTCCTGATATCTGGCCCAGACTACTTATTCCTTTTTTTACCCCATCAAACATCCATCCCCTCTTTAGCGCTACCCCATTTCTCCCCTTCCACACATACATTACCACCAGTGCAATCCTCTCTTCCTTTTATTGCTTTGACAAGATAATTTGAGTCATGCTGAAGAGGTTGCAATCCAGCATTGCAAAGAAAGAAAGATCCGATCTCTGTCTGCAGCTGGTGTAGCATCTTCGATTCCACAGACAAACGCATTCTTAGAGGATGCTGACACAATCACAAGCCAAAGTGTGCTTATTTCAGGCTTTTGAAATGTGAAAAACTATTTCTTTTTAGTTTGCATGGTCTGACATTACCCTGTGAATTTCAATATGACACTTTTCTTTTGACCTGTTAAATATTGAGGATAAACTTTCTTTTGGTGGACTGATGAAAGAGATGGGTGTGACAACAAAAAAGCAGCAATGAATAGAAGTAAAGAAAAGAGCATTCACATTTTTAAGTTGTGTGAAGAGATTTTAGCACAGTGTTTATATAAGACACAAATATAAAATATTATACCAAAAGATGTAAATTACTTGCTCTAATTTGAGAAAGCAGCTGCAGGGGCCAGGTGTTTGACAGAGTGATACAAAAAAAGAGTATTTTAAATCAGAAATGTAATTTGCTGTCACCAAAACATAACAGCATCTTGAAGATGCATAGTTTATAACAAACTTTTTATATAAAAAAAACCCAAAACATTTAATAGTTTTACAAAAAAATACAGCAAAGTGAGCCTAAAATATCCTAACTCAGTCAAACCTACATGAAAAGAGACAGGAATCACTGTTCTAAGGCTAGGATGTCCAGTTCTGGTCCAGCTAAACCTAAACCTGTAGAACATCAGCCCTCAAGGGCTGACATCAGACATTGTTAAAGGTGAAATGAACAAGTTAACAGGAGGCAAACTTAATATCTTGCTATATTTATACATCATAAGAATGTAACTAGATCAATATTTGTTTAAACTTCAAATGTTTATCTTTTCATTGTACTGTTTTATCTGTATGATTGTTAATCTTTCTGTCCTTATAATTCTCACTCCAAGCAGCTGCTGTCATTTTCCTCCAGTTTTTCCTTATTGTCAAATGTTCCCAAAGCAGAAATGAGTGATAGGGAAGAGTGAATGGACAGATAAATCCAGTGGAGGAGGAGAAAAAATGAGAGGGTGAAGCGTTGATGTGATGCAATGTCGCACACCACGCTTGTCAGCCCCTTAAAGATGATTAATGCTGGGATAGGATGCACACATATGTGTGACCCCACATGTCCTGCTTTGGACCTCACAGCTCAAACACACACTCACCCTGCGGCACAACAAGGGAGCATTTAATCTCAAGAAGCAGAGGGAAGACACCAGATTCAGGAAAGGTGGGGGAAGATGGAAGATGGAGGTGACGAAACGGCTGGACAATAACAAGAGAAAAGGCCTGACAGGACTTTATAGCGGTGAGATTCTTTAGTGAAATACTGGATGGATGGATGGATGGATGGATGGATGGATGATTTGGTAGATTGATGGATGGATGGATGGGTGGATGATTTGATAGATGGATGGGTGAATGGATGGATGGATGGATGGATGGACTGATGGACAGATGGATGGATGGATGGATGGATGGATGGATGGATGGATGGATGGATGGATGGATGGATGAATGGATGGATGAATGGATGGATGCATGATTTGATGGATGGATGAATGGATGAATGGATAAATGGATGGATGGATGGATGAATGAATGGATAAATGGAGAAAGGAAAGAAGGTGTGAATCCCTCTGACAGCTATGATAGAATATACCAGTAGGTCTGATCCTCTCTCAGATGTCTGAAGATGATCCAGTGGCGAATCCCTGGATTTACTGAGCTTCTTTATGCATTAAATGAACTATAATCAGATTGTTTTCTTGTCTATCACTTGCTGGTTTATTGTCACTTAACTTCAGTGATGCTCTTTGTTGTGTTGTACTTTTACAACCTCCTTCAGTTCAACATGTCAGTGTTGAGATGAAAGTGTTCTTAAAAGAGATATTGCAGAAAGAGAAACACATGTATTTGAGGATAAAATAACAGTTTTTTTAAATAAGATGTTATTATTATTGCATTGTGTATCATTCCCTTATTGTTTGATGTGTTGTGCTAGTGTGAGCTCTCATGCACTAATAACGGGCCTCATGGGGATATAGAGTGTAATTTCTGTGTAAGTTAACATGGTCCTGTGATGCCTGATTTCAAATAAGGCACATCGTGCAAAAAAGAAGGCTGCAGAGGCGTAACGTTCCTTCATCCACCTCCCATTACCCGCTGCAAAGATGAAGACGGAACCCACAGAACCACAAATTCCTTATAACATCATGGAACCATATAGATATGTTGGTAAATTAAATATGTCCTTGGCTTAGTTTTTGTATCATTAAGTAATTAGAAGAGTCAAACTAAAAAACATAACTGGATGGGTCATTACAAGCAGCAGATGGTGAGGAGGAGAAAGCGGGATCACATGGATGAATGGAGTTTAAAGAGGTAGTTTTCTCATATTCCCATCCCTCTATTCTTCACATTTGTGTTGTTTGACTTTTTGCCCTTGCTTTCAAACATCCTTATATTCTTCCTCTCCTTCCTGCATTCCTACAGCAACATCCTTTATTCTTAATATTGCCACTCCTCTTTTATTACTGTTTCCTTTATACATTAAAGCACTTTCTGGTCTTCTGTAGAATTCTCTAGAAAACCTGCAGCGATTCTGGTGATGAAAATTTGTCAAATGTCATTGTGAAACTAGTTTAATCCTTTTTAACGCTTTAAGGAGCATCCCTCATCTTCCTTTATTTTGAACTTTTCTCCCCTCTGTCTCTCAGTGTCTCTCTACCCTCTCCCCCTGCCACTTTAACCCAGATGAAGTGGGAATCAATAGATTCTAGATAGCACAGACTTCCAGTCACAGACTACAATGGGCTGAGGTAAAAGGCCACCTCCATAGAGGATGGGGATTGTCAGCTCAATACTCGCTCTCAATGGGGCCAAAGATAAAACACCATTTGGGGTGTCCTCATGGCTCAATGGGCTAAGAGTCAAAGCATGTGCTCACAACACTGCAGGTCTAAATCCCATTAATGACCTGTGCTGCGTGTCATCTCTTCACTTTTATCTTACCTGGAACCTCTAAGGAGGTGGACATACAGTCTGCACCAAAGTCTTGAGCCAACTCTTGTTTCTTTATATTCTGCATAACAGGCAACTTACCAAAAGAAGTCATTTTAAACTATTTTGCACACTCTGGCTCAAAGATAACGTGTTCCCACCTCTTTAGTGTTATCTATAAAAAAGGGGGCATTAGACTAGTTTACAGACAGAAATAGAACTTTTGGTCTAACAAGGTTATTTCTATAAAGCTATAAGCTGAAACTGGACAAATGGAGGACAAAAAAGTTTCTACAGCAGATTACCTAAAAGTGATGTCCAGAAAATGGAAATAACCTGACATAGGGCCAGAGAGATGCATGTGGACCTTCTGTTGATTTAACTACTGAAGTCTCAGAAGTAATTTCCATAGAACAATGGCTGCCAAGCCACTCATATAGAAGAGAAGGAGGAAAATAGGCTGAAGTATGCCATATGCCACGTGTCATGATAAACTGGACTGAAAATAAGTGGCAATGGTCTGATGGACCAAATGACCTACTTTTGCGACCTATGCTGTATTTCTATTCATATTTGTATACCTAAAGAGATCACTTGACCCATTTTCCTGCTAGAATATAAGAAAAGTGTTGGTGAATCCTGACTTATGCACAGTACCTCAGATTATATTGAAGCTTTACTCAAACCCATAGTCCAATAAAATTAGATTCAACATTTCCAGCATGGTTTCAGATGCGTTGCTCCTTCAAAGGAGGCGAGGAGGAACATTTACTGCACAAAGAAGGACCAGAAACACTTGACTTTCCATGAACTTGATCATTTTCTTTTATATCTTTTCTTTTATATCTTCTGTAAGGAATTGAGTAGACTTGTAAATTATACACACAATCAGCTAATGAGTGCTGAGCATGTAAACTGGATCTAAGCACGACAATAAGAGTCAGATAAGAGAAGGGCCAGATTTATGGGCTTGCAAACACACACACACAAAGGATGTTTGTGGTTGACACTTGGGTTTGCATGGGTTCTGCAGGAGGCATACTTGGAAAAAAAGACACCAACACATTTCCCAAATGGAATTACAAACTGTCTACATGAAGACTGTTTGTCTGTCCTTGAACAACTGTCTTCCCCGTATGTGACACACACACAAACACACACAAACGGACTTCCATTCCCCCACCTTGTTGTTCTCCTAAATGAGTTTTCTGACATGCATCAAGTGTTTATGCCTGCTACCTCTCTTTTCTCCCTCTACCCTCCTCTTTATCCTCCCCCGCCCCACCCCTCCTCTCTGCCTGCCCAGGCGGTTAGCTATAACACCCGCCAACATTGGTAAACAAGGAAATCTCTCAGCCGCAGCCCCGCGCGTAACCGCATTACCGCACCCGATAACCTCTTCAAATAATGTGCAATAAGGGGAATTTGATTTGATTCACGAAAAGGGAAAGAGGGCCACTTCTGCTCTCTCTCCAATCTCTTCCTTTTCTTTATTTCTTTCGTTACCCTCTCTCCACCGTCTTCTTTTCACTTAGCTCGAGGTCCAGGCCTCCTTCTCCTCCCGCCACATTCCCCCTTTTCCAGAATGACACTACTGTGCATCCACAATCAAATAAATCCCGATGTGGTGTCAGCCTTCATTTTGACTCGCCCCTGTCTTCTCACAGATGAATGTAAGGCAAGGTGAGAGAGGACCCGTAAAGCCATCATCTCCATAATAGCAAATATGAGCCCTAAAGCCCAAAACCAGGGGCCATATTAACACAAATAGGACTGGCAAGGTGTGTGTGCGCCTCCAAGTGAGGTAATATCGTTTTTTCTTTAAGTGAGCTGTGATCTAAGCAGGCTAGACACTGATCTCTGGCTATGCGTGTGTGTATGGGAGTGTGTGGTGTAAAATAGATGAGGCTGTGTGGCTCATTCAGAGGGCATTTGATGAAATGGAACGGGGGTCAACTTCAGTTTGCCACCCGGGCTGCTTTACGTTAGTCAGTGCATGTGTGCGTTTCCTGTGTCTGTGAGCCCGTGTGTGTGTGTGAGTGTATGCGTGTGCATGCAGACTCACTCTCTGACAGTGATGCATGGTGCTTTTAAATAGCACTCCTCCACGCCCTGCTCAAAACTCATCACCAAGCTCTTTCGCTATCCCTCCCTTGCTCCCTAGGGTTGTCACTTTTAGAAAAGCAAATGAAATGTCAGCTCAACGGAGAGGAGGGATGAAGAGATGGCTGGATTGAGGGATAGAAGGGGAAAGGTGTGTTTGTCTGGGTGTGTGTGTACATTAGTGTGGTTGTGTGTGCTGTCTGTTTCAGTCAAGAGACTCAAAAATGTCTGTGTCTGAATGAGGAGTGAATAAAATAGAAGATATATAGAAGATGCATTTATCTTGCTCAGACAGGACATTTATTACAGTTAGCATATGCAGAAATACTCATTCAGGGAACATTTTTGCAACTATTTTAGGAGTACATGGAATTATATATTAATAAAATAACATGTTGACAAATTTTGGTGTGTTTAGATAATAAAAAAACAGGGGAAAGCCTGGGACACTAACACACCATAAATCATCTGCTGCCTAGTTTTGAACATACGCTGATAAATGCTCATCTGATGATCCCTGCATGTATGTGTGCGTGTCACTGCATGTGTAATGTGGCTTTTACTCTTGGGACCCTACTGCACACACATGTGTCTGTCTCAAAGAAAGCAGTGTGATGGTGGATAGGTTATCTCCAACTACTGACAGCTATTTATCCAATCAATCACCTTGTCAGCGGATGCATGCATGTGTGTATATGTGTGTCTGACAGTGGCAAAGAAGAAATAGGTAAATTAATGGACCATTAACCAAGCACTGACCCACAGAGGGGAGCCACAACCAGCAGCTACAGGCCAAACTTCTGTTCAGATCCCATAACAAGTACTATGATGAAACATTTAAAACAGTCTCTTGTCAGCTCTTATAAAGTTGAAGTCCAACATCCAGTAAAATGTCTAAAGAACCAATCGTATTATTATACGATTTAATACTTGAAGTATTAAATTAAATAGTGTATTATTAGTAACATTATTACTTGTCTTTAGAAAGTAATGAAATAAGAAACTAGCAGCAGCTAAACTGAAATTAGCCAGATGTGGAAATCAAGTTTTCTGAAAAGATATATTTAGACAACATATTTAAAAACAACACATATGACATTGTATGAGCCTGTCTAATGCTTTAGGTATATTGTGTATATCATGTAAATTAATTTATTCTCAACTTTTCACTCTAAGGTAAACTACCAAAGTAAAACAGAGAAAATACACATAGGATTCAATTTGCCAATGCAACCATTTAAAGTAAATTAGAAGTGTGACCATCAACACCAAATAAACAAAAAAAAAAAATCAATCATTCAGTTACACAAATTGGGCAACTTGTATGTTTTTGAGGTGAGATATTAGCTAACATGAAGATTATTTAAAGAGAATACCTTTCCCAGTAAGAGCTAAGCTAACACTGCTAAGCTAACTTTTGCCAGTCACAGTTGAACCCAGCCAGAATAAACGTAAATTATGTTTTTAATTGTTGTGATTTGTGTTATTGCTGCAAAGTCTACAAAGATTGTAAAAAACAAAACAACAAAAGAAAAAAAAACAATATTCACTTTGAGTGATGTGCACTGTGCGTGATGGTGGAGAGAAATACAGAATCTTACTACAGTGCAGTTATGTCTTGAAAAAAACTCGTGAAAATACTTAAAGACACATTCTGAAAACAAGGTAAAGAAGACAGTCCAAGCAAAGCTGAACAGGAAGTTAAATCACAGAGTAATGTGAGGCTTGTTAATTGGGAAGGTTTAGTGAGATGGTATGCCATTTATATATCGTAAAAAGGGATTTTTTTTCAGAAAATCAAAATCATGAGGGTTTTTTTTTAAACCAAATTCTTTCTTGTGCACACATTTATGTTTAAGACACATGGAAAGTTGACATTTTAGCTTCCTTTGACCTATGGCCTGTCTCTACTGACTGACTTTACTCCATTGTTCCTTCCTCAGCTGTACAGGGGAAGAGGGATACCTAACGCAGAGAAGTGTGGGCGTTTGGCCTGTCAGCACTCATTTCCGTCCCAAAGGAGTCTAATCACAGCAGGGACATGCCATGTCAGTGGGCGAACAGGGACGTCAGCGAGTCTGAAATAGATACCCTGAGTCAGCCTCTGTCTGCGTGGCAGATCCTTTTTATTACGCATTTTAAATAGAATTGTCTTTGCCTAACTACAGAAGGTTTAATATATGCTGTTATATGCCAAAATAAGCAAAATTGTGACATCATTTCCTGTTACTTCAATATGCTTTTTCATATCAGAGAGAGGCCATGTGATCTGTTTCTTGTGTCCTTTTTTATTTAACACATCAATCTGGATACCAAAGCTGTTCAGAATTCTTTCATATTACTCTCCTTTACTCTGCTTACTTTCTTCCTTTTATTTTCCATCCCTTTGATTTCTCTCTCTCGTTGCCTCTCATTATCTCTCTCCCTGCTGCTTTCATATGGTCTAGCAGCTGAATTAATTACCAAAGCCAATTAACGCTAGATTGGCTGATGTTTTAACTAATTAGCTTTAATGAGGGTTCCGTGGCTGCCTGCACCGTGTTAATTGAATCCTAACAGTGGAGGAGGCAGCCCGTGGAAGCAGGATGGGAGTGATGGAGGGATGTATGTGAGCATGTGCACGCTTACACATTTTTATTGATAATATTTAGAGCGCAACGCAGTAACACCCACCCGGTTGTTGTGACTGGTTTAGAATTAACATCGCTGGCCTTTTATTTAAAACACCTACACTGAAGAATAGAACAAAGACAAAACAACAACATCCGAAAAGTTGTACAAATATCTTGGCTAACTAGGATTTTTCGATACATCTCACAACCTCGCAATATAACTTCCGATTATTTCTTTGCCGTATTAGTTATTGCAAAACGTGCCAGCCAAAGAGGAGAAACAGATTAAAATCTTAGATCAATGTCACGCTGTCCTCTTAGCATCAGATTACCTGCTGCAAACCTGAACTCCGTTCTTACCTGCCTCATGATAGCGGGATCACTGGGGATAAATGTAAATTTACATAAATGTGAGTTTGAATGGATCGACCTACATCAAATTTCACTTGATGGCACCAACAACAGCTACCTTGCTTTTAGTCACAAACTTTCTGGCTAATTTTACGCTTTTTGACTTCCAAAGCTATCCCATTATTCCTATCCTGCTGTTAAATCAACAGTTTTTAATAAAATTGGAACTATTTGCACCTGAATTCACAGCAACAACACCAAGTGTTGAAAAAGCATGTCATGACAAAAGCAATGAACAAAATGCACACACAATAAAACAAATTCATATATTTAAAAGTATTTGTTTGGGCGTTTTAAAGTCATGAATTATTCAAAAACTTGACAAACAAAAGCAAAAACAACTCTAACATATTGTCCGAGGCGCTTTTTTATCCTTAAATATCTTGTTGCAGTGGAATTTTGTGCCCCATTCCCATGTAAGAGTAAATATCCAGCATTCTCATCTTTATCTCCTTCCAGCTTGGTCTGAAACTGAGCTTGGCACGGGCTAAATTTGTGCTGGAATATAAAAATGAAGTGTTTCCAAAGACTTTGTGTCAAAATAAAAATTTGCATTGCAGCACAAAATTGCAGGACAGATATTTATCATGATACACCTTGTTATTGGGAGGGAGCGGTCAACTCATTCAATCTACACACTAAAACCAGCTCCTGTTAAAAAAATAGTAAATTCATGTTGGACAAACAAAAACATTTTATTTTGTTATTTATGTCATAAATATTAAATTATTATTTTAAGTAATTGGATACATATGGCAGTGGGGGGTATCAGGTCTTATTTATTTATCTAACAAAAACATCAAATTTGAATGAATGTGAGAGATGAAGAAGCACGTATAAAAGCAACTATAAATACTGTAGGACATGAAACACATAATATAAAATTCAAACATTGTCCTGTGTCTTTTCCCCATCTTTGCTGATCTAGACACGGACTCCACCAGACTGTCTGAGGTGGCTATAAAAATCTGCATGGCCGTGTAAAAGGCTTAATGATTTTAAAGTTACGAGAGAAAAGAGGCTGCAGTTTGTCTCATCCATCAAGTCTAGCACCACTGCCTTGGCCAAATAGCCCTGCCACCTAACCTGGAGCACAGCAATGCAGAGCCAAACATGTCCGCCTTCCTCTCCATGTCCCTGAAACATTTATAATCGCACAACTTCATGCCTAATGTCTAATTCCTCACTTTTAGAATCTCATTGAACATCTCTGTGTCATCCTCTGTTTTCCTCTTCTCTGGTGTGAAAGTGTTCAGAAAGAAGAGATGTGAGATGGTGGAGTATTTGTCATTTTGAAGAGGAAGTATAAACACACTGATATTTCTGTAACTAACTTTCTGGCTGGCTAAACCATGACATTTTAAGACATTTAGACCAAATATGGGGAAATAATACTTTAATATTTTGTTGCCTGTTTTATTATTCTGGGGTTAAAAGGTCATGAAATATATATACTCTTTGTGAGATAAATCAGCTTCCTTAATGAATCCAAAAGAGATTCTGCACAAATAAGAGCAACTTGTGCATCACTCTCCCACCTTGTCCACTTTTTCCTAACGTCTTTATCTTCCCTGTATATTACAGATCAATGGACTAACAGAGAAACATAGTATGGAGCAGTTGAGCTTTCCAAACAAAATCCTTAATGTATATTTGCCTATGTAAAATAAAAGAGAAGCTAATTTGACAGAAAAAAACTAACACCCAATAAACTTGACATGAAGCTGTCATTCCTATAATCTGGCTGCTGAAAGAAAACAAATGGATTAATAAATGGATGGATGCCTGTTTTTCAATATTTGACCAAAAATAAGATGTATGGGCTGGAAGAAAGTAGCATTGCCATGTTTAGATGCTTTTACCAGATACGATCAGACACAAACACATCCATAAACACAGCTCGGGTGATAACAATAGCCAAATGTAAATCAGATAAGTAGATGAAATTGAACAGTAATTCAAACAGCCCCATTTAACTGTGAAGCCTCATGAGCCTTTTGTACTGCAGTTGCTATTGTAGGTATGCGTGTCTGCAGAGTGTGTATGCTGGCATGTCAGCAATTGAGAAGAACCTATTTCCTCTTGCAGAATCCCTGGCTCTAAATGATGGATTGATATCTCTCTTGCTGTGGATTATATGTGTGTGTGTGTATGTGTGTGTCACTGGCCCTCTCAGCCTCTTGCTGCCTCTCCTCTTAGGCCCTTATCAGCTCTTGTCACAAACAGAGGATAGGGGATAATCCTTCATACAAGGAGAGCAGTCTGCCCTTCCATCTATCTAGATGTCTGTCTAGCTGTCTGCTATATTACCCGTCTCACAGGAGTGTCACTGGTATAGAAATCAAACGTACACAAAGAGAAACGTCCTGTAATCTCTGTTAGCATGACTGACCTGGTGAGCCTGATGAGAATAAGAAATCAGTTTTCATTTTTGTAAATTGTCAAAAGTTTGTTGTAAACATGATGTATGGTGTAAGTTAATAACGGGCATTTGGAGTTTGCTTTAGGTGCTGTTCATCTCGGTGAGTGTATAATTGAACCCTAGGCTCAGTTTGGGAAACGGCCACAAACCAGGTCATAAAAACTTGCCTTTGCATACACAAAGATATGCTGTGTTGTGGTTTGGGTATTGAGCCATATCCTCATGCCAGGAAGTGCTGTGGGTCACTCTAAGTTCGTGGGCCTGAAATGCTCCAAAACTGATTGTACAAGAGTTCCCCCGTACTAAGAGAAACAAAAGACAAACACTGCATAATGTCACAGAGCTCAATTCATAAACCAATCATAGAAAATATTCTCAGAACAGCACTTTGGTCCTAAATAAGACAAAAAACTTCATGTTATTGTTGCCTACACTGACTCGCTATGTGAATAGTCCCCTTCTGCACACAAAGGAAGAGAAAAAAATCAAGTTGCTTTGCTAACTTGCGTCCACCTGATTGACATGAACAATAAACACAGGAATTAGGATGCTTCTATCTTTCTGTTTGTGGCTTTCTCAATTTGGTGGTACAGGTTAGTGAGTATGTATG
>JBAMHV010000008.1:6439823-6450301 GCA_037177535.1 Pseudomugil gertrudae
TATATATATATATATATATATATATACTAAATATGATATGAGAAAAGGGAATTCTATCTGCTGGCGAGGGATACACTTTAGTAAGGATCACACCTGCGGCTATTTCCTATATGTGAGTGTATATGTTTGCTACAAGAATTGCACGGCTGAAATTGGACATCATTGTGATCTTTATCAAATTCTTATCTCTCCGCTCTACAGGACACCGCTTATCAACTCTACCTCCATCCCTTCCGTCTCATTTCCTGTCCTTTCTGTCTCCTTTCTTCCTGCCACTGCTGGCGATACTGCTTTGTCCAATAGAGGGAGATGTTCCACTATGCTTTGCTCTTGCAGAAGTCTTTGGTCTTTTCTTTTTCTCAGTAGTGTTCCATAAAATACAACATCATTTAATGTGGTAACCTTACTTTTAAATTTTTATAATCTGTCCCTCTTTTTAAATGTGTCATTTTGAGCCAGTTTTATGAAACAATACACGTATTTTAGCAAAGACATTCACGATTTTTCCAGAAGAAACTGTTTCTTACAACAAATGATAACAGTAAACCAACTCAGGAAAATGAATGTGAATCTAAAGTTTTTAGAAACTTTTAAGAAACATAAGAACTAAAAAAACAAATCAGATACACTTATTTATGTGCCATCTTTACTCCTGATTTTTAAAGTAGTTTTTTTGGACCAAACTAACATAAAAATGATAAAAACTAAATAATAAATTAACATACTCAGCATCAACTTCAATCAATTTGATTATTTTAGCTTGTGAAAAATGTATTCTAGTTAAGAGCTACATAATATATTTCATTAAAAAAAACTGGTTTTAGAAGCGTGTCCCATTTCACTGGAGAGTAATTATGTTGATCTACTTTGTTAACATTGAGGTATCTTCAGATTCTTGGAGGCTGCCACACACTTACACACTTGGTCCGGGCAACAGAGCTGAAACTAAAATCAATAAAAAATTAAAGAGACTGAAATGGTTTCAGCTCACACATTAACCTTCCTTCTCTTTTCTCCTTCCTCCACCTTTCTTTCCCATCTTTCCCATCATCCTTCCCGCGCTCTCTCTCCGTGTCCCTGCCCTAATAGCCGGTGCCATTGACAACAACAGTGCTTCAAGCCACCTAAGTGTGGGTTTTAGTGACGGAGAGAGAGAAGTGTTTTTTAAGTTTGAGTCTCACAAACAGAGACTGAGGTGAGAGCGAGATGGTTGGATGAAGGGGTGGGTGGAAGGATGAGGGCAGTAATAGCATAGAGACGACAGGGGCTTTGGATGCTCTCTCTTTGGACACACACACATACATTCATACACACACCGTCTGGGGACTCAAATCTCAGAGCAATTTTCAGGCCGGATGATTGGCAGGTTGATGTGTATTCTTCCCCTACAAGACTAGCTGATAACTCCAGCGATCCCCATTCCACCTCACCATCCCTCCATCTCTCTCCTCTTTTCTCCCATTCTCTTCACTTTTTTTTGTCACTGTGACTCTCTCAACACCCCCTTGCCCTGACACCCTCCTTCTTTCTTTTCCCAGCTCTCTCAACCTTCCTTCGCTATCTCTCTCTCTCTCTGGGCCTGTTGTGGGACTATTACAATGACAGAGGCGATAAGGGACATTTATCACATGTGCGGTGGGCTGAGCAAGACAGAGCCCTCAACAGGTCTAGAGGGAGGAACACACACAAGCGCACACACACACATATTCAGATATGGAAATGCATACACACTAGATGCATGCAAATTCACAAGTGCTCTTGCCCACATAAACACAGACAAACAGTTACAGGACATCTTTGCAGACAAATGCAGAAAGTAACACTTCCACACACATGTGCACGCGCGCACACACACACACAAACACACAGTGTGTAATAGTGAATCATCCTCCTTTTCCCCATTTTGTATTTTGCAGTTGACTGAGGCCAATTCCCCATAATTCAATACAGTTGAAAAATGAAACCCCGGTAAATCGCTACAGCGATTTTACAGATCCCCGCTTATCCTCATAATTCATTATTTCCAAACTATAACAACATTACATTTCATTTGTAATGCTCTGCCTGCCTCAGCCATTTGCCAATTGTTATATCTTATTGTTTTCCCTCTCCAAGGGGGAGAAAAGTGAGTTATTGGGCAGGAAATGGAGGTTGGCTGGATGGTGGCGCTCACTCGTGTGCTGCCAGTCTGCCTGTTTTTCTGCATCCCTTACTGTCTATTTATTGTCCTGAGTGCCTCTGGATCTGTCCCATCTTCCTTTGCATCTGTCTGTCTGTCTCTCTCAACTGTTTGCGGTGAGGACTTACAGGCAGCCAGGGAACAAATGAGAGGAGAGTTTTTGTCCTTTTCATAGTCAAGTGATAATGAAGCCATTGTTCACACCCTCTTATACATGCATGCACTTACACAGACTGACTGGCTTATTGTTTTTCAGCACCGTGGTACAGTTGGATCTGCAGCTGGACCAGTCCAATGCAGAGACTGGTGCACGGATGGACTGAGGATGAGGAGGAGTTAAGGATTGAGGGAAGAAGGACTTAAAGGGGAGGGGAAGGGGGGCATGGTGAGTGGTGGTGTGGGAAAAAGGGCAATGAGGGTAAAGGGTTTGACACAGATATGAAAGCAGAGACTTTGGAATGAATGAAATAAAAGAGGATGAGAAACACAGTTAAATGTTAAGCGTTAATTCAACTTTAGATATGATACTAGGTGTGTAATGATTAACCAATACAAATAGAATCGATGTAATTACTTATATCAGTGATATATGATTGATTGATTGAATCATTGAAATCTATGATTCATTAAAAGATGTTTGATTAACATTTTACTGCAGAAATCTACATGAGGGATGGATTAACTCATATCCTCATGAAGCCCTGTCCTAAAGGATTTAGATGATTCTCTGCTCCAACACACGTTTTAAGTTAAATTCATCCAACAGATTATTTTCTACACAATGAACCAAGTGTGCTCTGGATGGATACATCTACAACCTGCAGGGTGGTGGCCCTTGAGAAGTGTCTCATCACTGTCTCAGAGCCCCCATCAGAGGGAAACCTTCGTGTATGTCCACTCCATGTGCAGTTAGCCTCAGAGTTTTTTCTTTAACAACATATGAGCTGGGTGTGAAGAACATTTTTACAGGTAAATAGTGTCTAAGTTCATAATTATTCTTTCATAGATAAACAAATTAACATGTTCCAGATGAGCAACTCTAAGACCAACCAGACCAGACCAATTCTATTTTATTTATATAGATCATAACGAGGCCCTGTGACAGACTGGCGACCTGTCCAGGGTGTACCCCGCCTCTCGCCCGATTTCTACCGCGACCCCGTTCAGGGAGAAGCGGTAGAAAATGGACGGATGGATGGATGGATGGATATCATAGTTATTTCAAGGCACTTTGAAAGATACTGTCCATTGAGATCACATAAAAATCCACTTTGATAAAATGTATCATATACTAATTATAATCACATTAAATCCAAATATAAGCCATATATTACAATTTATTATGAACACTGTCATTCCAGTTAAGCCAAAACACAACAAGCTTCTTATATGAGGAAACCTGACATATTTGTTTCAAATTGTCCCAAATCTTCTTTTTGATCCGATCCCCCATGCTGAGCATGCACAGGCTGGTGACAAGGGAGAGGAAAAAGTCTCTAAAAATACTACAAGACTTGGAAAAAGGCCAATGCACTGATAAATAGTGTGTAACAAAGGAACAGTGCACAAAGGTCTGAATTGCAAAAACAGAGGAACCCCCCACCTCCAGTAAGAATGAACTTTTAAATTCTAACCCAGCAAATATGATTTAGAGCAACACATGAGATAAAAACATAATATTCTAGATGTTTTTTTCAACCACTGCTCAGTGAGGTTAAATGTAATTACAGCCTATTTAGTATATTGATTACAATTGTGTGCCTACAAAGCTAAGATAAAGAACAAGATCTATCAAAGAGAGTTTTTATTAATATCAACCTAAAAAACTGGGATTACCAAAATACTATAAGAAACTTTAAGACTACAAGGATCCTAACTGAACAAAATGATCCAGTTTAATGATGCCACATGCATTAAAATGCAGAAACAGAAATAGCATTCTGCAACTTTAAACTCTATACTGCGACTCATAATCTTTGGTCAATACTGCAGAGAAAAATCTTTTCACACTAGGTACTCTGACTTTTGTCTGGAAGGATCTTTGCAATATTTACAGCTTCAAAAAGACATTTTTCAAACACAGAAAAAAATCACTTGGATCTTATACTGCAATTGCCATTAATCTGAGGGCTAAAAACACACTTTGATGTCTCTTTCTGTCTCACATACACACACGCACACACAAGCCGAGACACCATCCTTCCTGTAATCCCCTATTTATCACAGCTGTAGCCACTCTTCAGCCCTGCCCATGTTACTGTACCCTGTCACCCTGCTGGCTAAACAAACTGCTCCTTGATGTATGAGGGCCTACACCAGCCATAAACTTATTCACTTTTAACTAGCATGCTACCGGCTGGCCGTGGCCAGACATCAGCTTTACTGTGTGTGTATAGCGTATGAAAACTGCCAGTGAGAAATTAACCCCCTGGGTACTGCTTCATAATTCACTCCTCTTTTTCTTTCCTCTCCCTTTCTCCTCCTTCCCTCCCTATCCATCTATCTCTATTCCACAGTCCAGGCATTAGTCCTGTATCTATTACCCATTACAGCTTGTATGAGGCTTTGACAACAGAGGAAATGGCTCGGTGTCAGAAGAAGGAGAAGGAAAAGAGGAGTTGCTGGTCTTGTAGAGTCTCGCTGGACAACAAACAACTTCCTGCTGCTGAAAGAAATGGAGAAGAAAGTGAGGACATCTGTCTTATGGTGTCTCTCCTCTTCTTATGTGTTCTTTGGAGGCTCACACTGCTTTCCAGCTTTTCTTTCCTCCTTTTCATTAAGTTAATCCAGATAAGAAAAGAGTGTAAAGCAATCAGGTTTATGGTTGAGCTTATGATGCTGGCACCTCAGCTCATGTGTCAACCCACATCTATCGTCCCCATCTTCCCATGGTGCATTGCTCTTTTATTGACTATATGTATTTATTGTCTCCGGTCAGTCCAGAGGCGACTGGATGACTTACTAATCTGGAACACGATTAACGATTAATTGATAGCGGCAGCGTTATCATTACTGTTCCCTCCTTTTCATGAAGGCACTAAAGAGAAAAACATCTTTAAATGCATAAGTACTCTGTTTAGACACAGCAGGAAGAAATCACACACAAAATACAAGCTGAAACACATACCACATTAACAGGTACCACCTAGTACACAGCTAGTAAAAGTTAATTACATAGTTTGCTTTTTCCATTGTTTTATGACTGCAGTAGGTTGTAGATGTTTGGGCTCCTTTCTTATCAAGCAATAAATTCATTAGTGGCTAACACACCTCACTGAGGCAGCTCATTTAGTTCTGAAAAACAAGATTAGAGGACACACAGGGGTTGATCTGGACACAGAGCTCTGAGACCACGTAACACAACTGATTTCTGTAACTTAATGTAAGACAGGAATATTTACAGCTGCAAGAAATAGTAAAAAAAATGGTAAAACTTTAACAACAATAAATGAATTTATTAATAATATGGATTTGAGTTTAACTTCAGTGCAATATTGTATATTATGTACCACTGGAAATTAGCCCTGAAAATATGAGATAAGACAGTACTGAAGCAGTAGTTTCAAGCTTTGACTGATCAGTATGATTATAACTGAGTACAAGCCAAAATCTGAAATCCGTGTAGATGATGCTGTAACATTGGCCATATTACAGACCTGACGACAACATCGGGAAATGGGTTGCACTCAGGTTGTGGCAGGACTTTCACATCATATCGCTCTCATCATATTTCTCATAAGGAGAAATCTAGTGCAACGACCGCTGGAAATGCATTTACCAAATGAATATACATGTCTGAAAAAACTATCCAGACATTTCCAGTTGTTCTCCAAGCGAGCTACTAAGATTTCAAACATGTACTTGGCTTTGATTCAGACAGTATTCTTATGGTGTGTAGTTTCCCACTGTATTGATGTCCCAGAACTGATTATAGCTGATTAAAGCTGCTGCTAACTTATGGCATATGTAACAAGGCTAGCATTTATCAGTAGTAATTTTATTGAAAGCCCAGTTTTATCCATGCCAGAGTGAAACATATTTATTGAATTTATGAATCTATCTTGAGGGCATTAGAATGGAGCTATACACTCATCTTGATATTTATGGATATTGTGCACAATAGAAGTTGCTAATGTGCCCACATTTCTAATCAAATGCAGTTTAATATTATGATAAATATATATTTTTAAAAGCTAAGTTGTGTAATAATATACCTGGTACCATATAGTCTAAGTTGATTTAGTTAATCTTTCATTTTTAAAGGAAAAATACAGTTGCAAATAAGAACCTGATCAGTCAGTTTAAGTAACCAAATGCACGCGATTTTCTTTAAATACACACAGCCAACTCAAACACAGCCTTACTTGCCGCTTCTTGTTGAATCAAATTGGCAAATATCACCTGCTGTGTACAGAGGAACATACACACATATACACCCACACACACACATATACAATCACACACACACACATAGATACTAGATATGCCATTTCTTTTATCTCACATCAAAAGGATGCCGGCTACAGATGCCATTGGACGGATCAAAAATTCAATCAATCACAGGGTTTCGTCATTAGCGCTTATCGCTCACACAAGATGTGACAGATCTGCATCTCTGTGGGTGTTGTTTGGTAAGACACACGTAAACACATACGTAGTTGATTTAGGTGCAAACACACACAGAGATACACATATTGTACATGTGAATATTAACAAACCCGCCCAACGCACATGCAGTTTGTGCTGCCATAGCATTGGTACTTTAAGCTGTGCCTCATTTCCACTTCAGAGTGTAAACAGGCAGACAGAGAGGATAACAAGCTGATCAGTTGTGTAAGCTTGCATCTCACAATACCCAAATATGAACATGTTTCAGGATCACTAGATGTGAAAAATGTGGCTTTAAGCACATGGAAATGCCTCTTATTCAATAAACACTGTGTCATCGTGCACCATTATCAGCCCAGCAGGTTCCGGATGTGAAGACTGCGTGGTTCACTCTGACTTCAGTGCATCAGCGCCAGCATAATTTAAAGTGACATGCTGTTTTATTTTTTTATATCCTTTAGCTGAATGCCTTTCTCTGACTAAAGTAATTGTTCTTTGACTGGGTGTTTATTGAGTAGATTATATAATTCAGAAATATTTCTCTGTCTCAAAAAGGAACAGAAACCTCCTGTGACAGTTTTTACTCAAGATTTAAATAAGGTTTTAATTCAGGATATTCTTGAAAAAAGCTAAATAAAACAAATGCGAGACCTTACGAGCAATAATCGTGTTTCTTCATCAGAGTCTAAAGGTGATCCATGAGAAATAAAGGAAAAAGCTGGTTATGAACAACTTTGGTTAAACTCCTAAACAGCAAAATGAACCTACTATGCCAAACAATAAAACACTTCTTGGTCCTCAGATTCTCCTATTTAGCTGAAGAATGAATGAACAGGTCAGGTGGCTGTGCTTAGGCCTGGTGTTGTGATCCATGCTAAAAACGCCTTGTTTACCTCTTTAATTGCACACTTGTTTGCAGACTTGAAATGAGAATCTGATCCTTCAGGATCAAATGCTTTTTCTGTTTGGAGCAGAAAGGTTACCTTTAAGCATAAAATAAAGTACTCAGGTACGTAAGTATTAACCATGGATATTATAATTCACTTCTGGAGTGACACACACTTTGAAATATGTGTGTATATGATGTGTATATGGTATAACTGACGAAAAATGGGTGTGTCACGAATGATTTATTTTTAATGAAAAAATAGGCCTAGTTGTATAACACAAGGAAGAGGTTAACCTGGGGTGGCAGTGTGCTGCAGTGTAACAACAGAGTATCCGTTAACTCTCCTGAAACCACATACACACACCACACCGACCTTTTCCTTTACTGCAACGGCTCAGCAGGTACTGTGCAGTGTGTAGTTACAGGAAATGAGTACAGAAGAGACAGAAGAGAAGATTAGCTAACATTGTGGTGGAAGAGGGGAGGAAAGAGGAGACCGGGTGATAAAGGAAAAGAAAAGTGTTGGGAGATGTGTGACTGTAAATCAGACAAACATAACATAAACCGCAGGCTCAGAGATTCATGTTACCCTGTGCTTGCAGCGCCACAAGCACACAGAGGCTGGATAACATAGTCATCAAATGCACTTTGAAAAACAAATCAATGGCAAATATATAGCCTATCATATGCTGCAAAATTACTCAAACAATGCCTTCTAAGGGTAAGGACAAAACGGGTTTTTCATTTCATACTTGCAGTACTTCAACAATCATCAGATGACATTCATTAAAACATAACACACAGACAGACAGATTGCCTCCTCTATTATTCTTATGTCAGTAAATTTGCTGCAAGATAAATCTAAGCCTTTTAGCCATCTTTCACTCACTATAATATGGACATCACCATTAGAATAGACACACACACGCACACCTACACACATACAGATAGGCATAAACACAAGGTGTCTTCTCTATAATAAGGCCATCACCATTAAAGCTGTCAGGGCCAGAGTGTTGAGTAATACTGCTGAGAAATTACACCTCACTTACCCTGCATGACACTGTGTGACCTGCAAACACACCTAAGCTCTCCAGTTGACCCAGAACACCCACGACTCTACCTGCATGTAAAGTACATCTACATGCACATATAACTATGTGTACTGTGTCTATCTGTCCAGCAGGGTGGCCTGCAAGGCATCACAGGACAAAGGGGCAACAGATCCCAGAATGAACAAATTTTGTATGTGTGTGTGTTATTATACTAAGAACTATTTTAAATTGGTTTGAACAGCGAGGGATGGTTAAACCAATAATCATACGATAAAGAGGAAAGGAAAAGGAAAGCAGCTTTGTCATGCATGCAGCCAGTGTGTAAAATAAGAAAGGAGGGGTTGGGAAAAAATCCGGAAGGAATTAATATAGGGACTGCAAGATTTTTTGTTGCATCCTCTAAACCTGGATGTCCAAGTCCGGTCCTCGAGATCAGGTGTGTTGGAGAGGAATTTCATCTAGAAGTTGGAGGACAACAGATCCCGAGGACCAGATTTTGGAACTCCTGCTTTAAACTAACAGATTCAGGGCCAAGAGCAGAGAGGAGGGCAGAAAAAGAGAGAGAAGGAGAGAGAGAAACAGAGAGAGAGAGAGAGAGAGAGAAAGAGAGAGAGAGAAAGGGGTGGTGGTGTTTCATGCCCACCTGGGAATCCAGACCCACTCAACTACTCGTGAAGTTCTTGAGAGGGTTTTTTTATCTATTCATCAAACTTTAGTTGCCATTGTGTTTCTGATTTACAGAAAGCTGTCACAATCAATACTAAATGAACACACACATGCCTAATTAAACATATGGATTTCTCAGAGTAATTCTTATATTTAAATGAAGAGGTTTGGTTTTTAAACTAAATCAGCTAAAGCAGCAGCACAATAATCCTCTATTATGCATAAATCTTCATCAATGTAAGAGAATAAGTGGGAGGAATACATCCTATAAGAATTTGACCAATCCTGCTTTTTCACCTTAATCCTTTTGATTAATATGTTATGGTAAACTAAATAATGTCAGTTTATTCAGTCTTTGATTTTTGCCAAGGAAATGTGTTTCAAAGATAACAGATAATTATCAAACACAAGTAGTTATCTTCTGTTGACATGAAATACTTTTTTAAGTAACATTCAATTACAGAATACAAAATTAGTCTAAAGGTTTTTGGTGTTTACAGCAAAAATTTCCCTTCATTGACCTACAGCTCTGACATTCACAAAGTGTCATCTTTTTCATGGGAAATGTGACAAAATGCTCTCCTTGTATCCACTTGGCAGAAGTGGCTGGCTCAAAGCAGATTTCTGAAATCATCAAACAAAATCAGACACACACGAAGTGCCTGGAGTGAGCGCTGACGTATTTATCACATTAGTATTAGCCCTTCTCTCTGTCACTGCGATCCTCACAGCTGGTGTTGACATGCGTTCCCCAGACCCCCACAGCACCCCTGAGGCCATGTGCTCAAGTGTGTTTTCTCTATATGTGTGTGTGAAATCTTGCTTCCCTGCCTCCTGTAGGGGCAAGTTAACAAAAAGAGGTGATTAAAAAAAATGTGAGACCAATAAAATGAAAGAAAGAGCAACAATGAAAAAGATAACAGAATAACAGAAGAAAGAGAAAATGCAGAATTAGGATTTGAGTTGAAGTGGAGGGGGGGGGGGGGGGGGGGGGGAGTGGGTTGCAGGAAAAAAAAAAACAAAATTGGGGCTTCAATTTCCCCCCTGAAAAGGAGAAAAGTTAGAAAGAGAAAAGGACGCG
>JBAMHV010000008.1:6450401-6473600 GCA_037177535.1 Pseudomugil gertrudae
CCCCCCCCCCCCCCCCCCCCCCCCCCCCCCCCCCCCCCCCCCCCCCCCCCCCCCCCCCCCCCCCCCCCCCCCCCCATGCATTTTAGCAAGAAAGAAACAAAGATTGGTGATGCCAGTTTCCATATGACAAGTGGCGACGTTATGAAGATGGACGGGCGACCGAGATGGGGCGCCTGACCTTTCCCAAAATGCCACATGTCACCGTGCTTTTATGTCACTCCCTGCAAAACAATATGTCAGGGGCATAAAAAATCATTACGCCCTCTCTGAATTATGCTGTTATGGCGCACTGCAAAAAAAATAATCATTAGGATGACATTATTCCACATTTAACTAGCAGGAGGAGGAGGGTGGGGTGGAGGCTTGTTGAATTTATGATTTGTGGTGATTTCATGAGTAAAGCATCCGTAGTGAAGCATCGCTGCTTTAGATGTATTGTTACGACTTCTGCGCTTTGACATGGGACTTTGGGGAAAAGCTAAAGCAGCAGTGATGATTGCACAAAGATCAGAAGATGCCTTTTCACAATGGAGATGCTACAGTCATGTCGTGCAGTCGCTGTATAAAAATGGTTTGTTTAAAGTGAGCATCTCGGGCCTTATTGAGCACTTTGACTCAACGGAAATGCAAAAGAAAAGCACAAAGCCTCTTATAAACATTCCCCATCTGAAAACTGAGTCATGTAATTGTCAGCTTACAGCTTTATAGCGTGTAACATTCACTTGAGCAAGGCAGATGGAAATAAATGTTCAACATCTCTCAAAGAATATTAAACTACATGGCCCATGTCATTCAGGTTTTAGTTCTATTCATTTCTATCCAGTAACTATTGCTTTATGAAGGAAAAAATTGATAAAACTGCTGCTTTTATAGGGTTAATCAAAACACTCAGCTAAAGGTTGTTAGTTAAAAACATACATTTACAAACATGTTTCATTGTCTAAAGGTTGAAAGGGTCTGAAAAGCCCTTTAACCCCTTTTAGTCCACAATGCAGAATAAAAATCTAATTAGATATCTGCATTGCACTGGTGACCAGCAGCCGAGGATAACCAAAATGTGCAAGATGATGACATTTTCCTAGTTTTTTTATTTGATGTTGTGTGGGAATGGACCATGTGACAGTCCTGCTGGGGAGAGGAGGAAAGAGACATATAGGACACAGCTGGTTTGACGCACTGGCATGTCTGAGTCAGAGCAGGAAGACGTTAGAGAAAAGAAAGTTAGCTGTGAGAAGCTGCCTGTTAAGCAGAATGTTTCATACAAGCTTTAAGACACCGCACAGCTCATCTAGTTACAGCAGGGCCCGGTGTCTACTTCACCACTGCTGGGTGAGGTGACGAGAGTTCACTCTGAAGCTACCTGCGACTTCAGCAAAGAAGTAATCTGCCTCCAGACCATGGTTTACAGGAAAGTTTAACAGTTGTTTCTGTTGGAGTTTTCTCAGTAGCAGAGGCAAATGACCGATGAGGTACAGTTACTAAACAGATACAGAAATACTGTGCATCAAGAGTAAAAAGACCAAACAGCTAAAATTACTGTTTTTGTTGTTTTAACATGCAGTGGGCATGTTGGGGTTTGACATTTTATATTGGTCCACAGTGTCAGAACTGATAAGGATTAATGTGTTTGTTTGTTGCATTGTTGGTTGAGGTTACAGAGAAACCTAGATGGGAAAAAAAGAACTTAGGATCACTTCCATCTGTACCCATCTATATTTTCTATAAAGCTTATTCAAACTAATAATTACTGGTAAACTATTCCACTGGTTTAAGCTATATATTAGTGATGTCTTTTGACAGGAGACTGGCGCATGATGTACCACGTGAGCCAAATGACTACAACAATGCCTTTATGTCCAATTGAACTATTGATCTGAGGGATTGGGCTGTGGTAGACTTTGACATTTTGCTTGGTATTTCAGCTGGGAGATGTTCTAGTTTCAGACATTTGACCTATATAACCCTGAACATGAATGCACATCAACACACATGGCTACACACACATTACTGTACACACAATTGCACACTCGCTCACAGTGGCCTGTCCTGTCTGCGAGTGCATGCGCATGTCGTCAGTTGTAATAGCTCCTGACATCAGCAGAATTGAGTTTGGAGTCAATGTGGATGTCCTCTATAAGCCAATCATCCAATCGGTGTTTTCCTGACTACTTGGGTCAAAGGGCAGAGTGATGTCATACTTTCTGACAACATGGCAAAAAGCTTAAGGGTGACACACAGCAAGAGGCTGAGAATTTCTCATAGATTTGGGGTGCCATCGTGACGCAGCAGCGGATAATATGGAACTCCAACTCAGGCAGCCAACAATAAAGCACTCAGTGAAACATTTATGACATTCATAAACAAGAGCCAGTGATTAATGTTAGCCCTCTTCTTTGAGATTTCTAATAAAGTATGACACATTTACACCCTCGGTCAATGCAGCCAAAGCCCTATTAAACATGTCTAGAGAGGATAGATGGCTACCGAGCACACACAGACATAGACTTGCTTCAATACGAAAAGGAAATTAACCAAACAATGCAGAGTTCATGTTTTTTTCTGTCTAAGTCATTACAAGCAAAGTACATTCATGTCCAATATGCTACAATGTTAAATCTTTTTCTGATTTGGACAGCAGGCGTGGGAGCAAATCTCTTCACTTTCCTATATAACTGTGATTGCTCTCAGATCACCTCCTACTTTAACTTGTCTCCTACTCTTGTTTAACAGCTGGACTTCTCAGGAAGGCTTGTAAAAACCCTGTGATGTATGATCATGGATATTGAGAGGGTAAAAGACATCAACAACAAAACTCTTACAGTTGAAGAGCTCAGTGTCTTTATTTGCTTATTTCTGACAAATGTTTCTCATTGGAATGAGAAATGACTGTGGTCTCCCTTTTCAATAGAAAAAGCCTTTTTTGCTCACTTTCCAGACTTAATACATTTAAGTTATTAATGATGTGTTGCATGGCAATGACAAAGTACAACTAAAGTTGTATTTTATAAGACTCCAATAAAGTAGAGCAGTACTTAACTCCATATCATGGTGGATTAAAAAATACACCAGGGAAAACAACCTAGTAAAGACTTCAATAAAAAAAGTAAAAAGGAACACTGGAAAAAAATACAGAAAATGTAGTTTCTCACATGTTTGTTGTTTTGATTACAAAGACTAAATTAAGGTCTTCTAGAACCAAAACAGGAAGCTCAATAAATCGTTACACATAACACTGACAGCAGACTGGTAACGAAACAGTAAAAGAAAAGAAAGGAAAGGAGAGAAAAGAAAGGAAAGGAAATGAGAGAAAAGAGGAAAGGAAGACAAACAAAAAAGGAAAGGAAGGACAAAAGAAAGAGTAGAAGGGAAAATGAAATGAAAAGAAAAGAAAGAGTAAATTATGAAATGTTTGTATAATCTAATTAAAGTAAAAAATTTGCTTTATCAATTTAGTTTTTTAAAATTATATTAACATTCATAAGGGGAAACCAAACCCAAAAGTATAAATAAGTCTAATTTAATCTTATTAGTTGGATGTTGCCAAGTCTCTCTTGGATTTTCGGGCTATTTGGATGTGATTCTGTCTGTGTGTGGTTATAAACTATGCAGTGACTCCATCTCTCTATTATACAGCAATCATCTAAAATTAAAGAGGGGCATTAAAGAGGGAATGAGGGGAAAAATGTCGTGCCAATACCACATTTAGAGTCCCACACAAACTTAGGTTCACCTTTAGCCTCCGTCCCACTAACTCTAGGCTCACACAAGTGCGGTGTAAGTCATTTTTTCAGTTTCACATGTTTTTTGTTCATAACTCTCAAAATCATTACAATTATTGATACTGATCAAAATAATAACATGTAATTGTCAACAATTACAACAGTAATATTAGTACTATTAGTAATATTAGTGGAGTGACAGAATGAAGTTAAACGAAAATGACTAAAATGAATGATTGAAGTTTCCATAACTGTCTTCAGTAGACATGTTTTCACAGTTGTACCGCCATGCTATGTGAATGGCAACAAACACTGTTGTCCATGACAATGTATAGTGTATTTTTCTAACTCCAAAGATGTTTCTTTTTTTCTTTTTAAACTCTAACCATGCACCTTTAACCACTATTTTTTACTACCATTGAGTGGGAGCTAAGTAATAAAGTAAAAAATAAATAAAAAGCTTTAAAAGCTAGGATTTGAAGCAGCAGTATGATGATTTCTATTTCTTTTCCCATGACTACATAACACTGTACTACAGGAAATGTAATGCATTATGAGATCACATTGCTAGCACGCATTAAATTCAAGTTGACTCCCTGCCATATTCATGTTGTGATAATGGATATATTCGATAATATTAATTTGCCCTATAAAACTTTTTCTATTATGAAAACAAGTACTGCTTCTTCCTCTAAATTACAATCATTTAGCAACATAACTCTGTGCCACAACTTTATGGCAACATTAAGAAGACTTGATGTAGACCTTACCTGTAAAACATTTCACTTACAGAGCAGGTGATGTTTGTAAAAAGTTTTAAAACACATTTTGCTATTGTAAAATAAATAAATAGTAGCAATACATTTAAAACATTAAATATGAAACTCAGCATCAAAAAGATGTGTTAACTCATTTTTGAAATCTTCACTCTGTGCATTATCCAGAGCTCGGACTCTCCTCTACCTGAACTTCCCCAGAGCCTTAGGACACTTTTCACCCGTGTCCCACCCACTGTAACCATAGTAGCATTTTGTCTCAGTACTTACTGGGAATCCCTTTGCCATTCCACCCATTATTTTATTGTCCCGTGTCGCTAAAAATCTGCAATTTAACACTTAATGGGGCAAAAATCAAACCAGATATGTGTGGTAGAAGGGGCTGAGTGAAAGGAGTGTAGAGAACATGTAATATACTACAAATTCTTTGGTTTTGGAAGCGGAACATTTCATTATGAAAACTGAAGGTTATAGACCTGATTTTATACATGTTTGTGACTGCAAGCTTCAAGCCAATGCTTTTCACTATAATTGAATTGATGGTGATACATCCATGTGAAGTCATTAACAGAGCAAGTCTGCATGAGGAATTAAAGGGCTGTAGGAAGGAGGCAAGTGAGGGTGTTTGTGAGTGTGTGTGAGTGTGTGTGCTTGAAGGAAGGGGAGGGTTTAGGCGTGTGAGTCTGCCAGGCTCCCTGCTGGGCCTCCATTCACTGAAGCTGTTCTTTTACAAGGAACCCTGCCTGGCAGAAAGGGGCCAACCTGCCAAGATAAAAAAGAAAGGGGTGGGCAAGTCCAGTCAAGGATGCAACTGTTGCTATGTGGGGAAAAAATACAGTGCTGCTCTTTGGTACCTCTCAATTCCATTTGGTTCAAGGCCAATGATTACAATCACCGGTGAGCCAGTGATCCAAGCAGCTGAAAATAAGGGAACTAAAATCATGAATGTAAATAATTGGAATTATTAACTGGTGTATCTTGTGTATGGCTCTTACTGAGGCAGTGCAATCTGTTTGAGATATAGGGGTGGTGTTTGTGGAGGTGGTGGCTGCAAGAGGGGTACACTCATTGTAAAATTCCAGTGGAGGGTAATTGGAATTCAATAGGGGTTAGATCATGGCTGCTGCCTTAGTTCTTTTGAGGGAAAAGCTATGGGGGATTAGCAGTCGTTAGCCCATAGTGATGTGAAGTGGAAAGGAACAGCTGGCTCTCAGCTAGCCACATGGTGTGTGTATGTGTAAAAAAGATAGTAGGGATAGAGGGTGTGTTTCAGTCTGTGTCCTTTCTCCATCTGTGTGCGTATTAAAGAGGTGCAGCTCTGATCACCACAACGCTTTGAGGTAGACTTAGAATATTTGCACTAATGGCTTGTGTCAGGTGTCTATTCTATTCTATTCTATTCTATTCTATTCTATTCTTATTGCTGCCTCAACAATAGAACTTTCTAGACTGCAGGAAGTCTGCTAAACTATCAGTCCTGCAGTGTTTTACGAGCTCAGAACACTTTGTTATTTTATATAAAAGCAAGCAGGCAGGTTTGCTGAATACTTTTGCCATTTTTATGTGGGAAGATGAAGGCGCAATAGAGGTAGGGAGCCAGTGAAAGAGCAATAGAGAGAAGGTGGCGTGCACAGCCCTATTAGACATCGGGCACGTGGCCCCATACTGGACTACCAGCATAATAATGCAGGAGAAAGGCACTGTGACTGTTATGCTTTCATATGCTTTCGGGTCAGATTATACACAATGATCATTTGGAATTGCCAACACCAGAGTTCACAGAGTTACTGGGCCTGTGTCATGCAGAAATATGGCATTATCCATAGCAAAACTTTTTTTTATTGCTCGTTTCACCCTTGATGCTTATGTTTCCAGCAGCAGGGTGCAACTTTTGCTCTGTAGCTGTCAACCAAGCACATCCAAAGCTGGGGGTTTTACACAGGGACAAAGTTGGATGAACAGACATCTGAAAAGTTAAATGATAATATGCATTTCTACTATATAACTTCTTCATTTATAATCAGGCAGCTACTCACAGTGGTTGGTCTGCTTTCATGCTCACATCACAGAAGTACATTTCTTTTAGCACTTTTGTAAATCTAAGCAGAGGGACCACAGACAGCCAACCAACCATGCTGTTTGCTTGACTTTAAGATATGGTTTGAATCCGGGCACGCGCAGTGTCCACAACTGGTTGGCAAAAAACGCAGCACTGCAGCGGAGAGCTTTTCAGATGATAGGCACGGCCTCGGGAGAGACCTCAATTCAAACACTGTATGGGATGTATCAGACCTTTGTCTCACCCTTTCTGGGGTCAAAACGACAAGACCTACTCCTCTCGTCAATGTCATATTCTCTCTTTTGCTCTCTCCTTTTCTCTCTTACCATCTCTCTATTCAGCCAGGTCAGGCTATTAAATTGTAGAATACATTATGGAGAGGGGAGGCTAATAGATTGGAATATTATAACCATACAATAATTTCATGAAAAAGTCAAGGAGGGATCATCGCTCTTATTAACTCCAAGAGAAATTGAGGCTGAAAAATGCTCAAATAGAAAATGTTAATGCCAGGCTATACTACATGTAATTGTGCCGGCACCATTCCCTGGGCTAGCCCCATTCATGCCACTTTATTAGTGGTAATTGAGGATATGAATTATAAATAGGAAGTGATTTCTCTCCTGCTTCTCATTGAAAGTGAAGCGTAATGACCACTGCCATTGTTTAACCTTCATAATCGTGTGCTCTCATTTCTTTGCTTTCCTCTATTGGTTCTTTTTTCTTTTAACTTGAAGCATTTTCGTCTTCTTTTATGCTCAGTCCGTTATTTTCACTCTACACTATCTCTACTCTCCTTTTCTTAACACTTTTCTCTCTTACTGTGTTTGTTTTAACTCTTTATTGTTATTTATCTATTGCTCTCCATCCACTACCCCACTCATCTTTTGGATTTCTTCCTTTTTAAGCTTCTGGTTTTGCAGATCTAAAAAAATGGACAAAGACAATTAGTCATGCACCCACACACACAGATAAGGGGGATTGCTTTATACCTATCTGGGACTGCATAATGTGCCTCACCAATAATGCGAGCACCCCAGGCAAAGTACCCAGCAAAGAGAGCCAGAACCTTTCTTGGCATCCTATCTGAGAAGTTTACTTTTTATTTAGGCTTTTTAAAGATCAGCAGCTCCACACCTCCCACCCAACAAACTCCATTAGCCCCAGCCTCTCACCCACGACCAGTCTGCTTTTTATTTACAACATCAAACGTTTCACTTCATTAAATTACCTTTTCTTTCCCCTCCCTCCTTTCATACACTCGCTCTCTTACCCGTCTTAGCAGCCTCAGTTGCATTAAGTTGAAACATGTTTTCCGAAACAAAAGGACGTGGGGTGATGGGGGGATAAAACAGCCCTCCGATGTAGTCTGCAGTGGTTTTATAGGGGGAAATAATGGGTAATTGGGGAAAGGTATTTAATAGGAAACTGACGTTGCACTGTAATGTAATGGTTGTTAAAGTGAAACTCACTTATTCGGTGTCTGAAACGTGGAGGGCTCCTGCTTGCTATTTTCTTTTTGGTGTTTGCTGCCTGTTAAGTGGTGATGACTGCATGAGCACAATCTGGAGAAACTCAAACCAGTATGTTGGTGTGTTTGTCAACTCTTGGAGCAATTTGATTGCAAGTCAAAAAAAGTGCAACAGCTTTCTTGAAGGGTCTAATTAAATCCTTAGAAGCACTTTTTTTTAGTAAAGACCATTTAGCTTTCACTTCAAAAGCTTGCCCCATACTATTTTAATGTCAGGATAAAAATCAAATTAAGATCCTTTTATTTAATTATTCCTCCTTTTTAAAAAAAAACTGTATGCTGTTTACTTGACATGACGTCAATCTCTCATCACGTAAAATCTGACATCAACCCCTTATGAGAAATCTGTAAAAATAAAATCCTTTCTGAAACCCTAATCTGTTACTCTGATTTTTTTCTTCTGCAATGCATTGATTGAGGATTTGATTTGATCTAGGTCCCCCATGTACTGCCACATTTGCAGCATGTCCCGCTGTGTGAAGCGGGCGTCAGCTGTGTGAGCATATAAATGAAACCAGAGAGGAGTGAAAGCTAAACATTCTCTAAGATCAATATCCCAATATCTAACATCAGGGAACTCCAATAAGTACAACGCCAGGGACACTTCAATGGCAACATCAAGGCAGCCGGGTTTACACATACACACACACACACACTAACGATTAGCGGGTTTCAGATAGTGATCAGGCAAGCACCATAAAATCCATCCTACTTAGGAGAAAGGAATAATCCATTTGAAGACAGGTTTCAATACAGTCCATACTAACCATGTCACAGTGAAGTGCCCACCAAAAGCAATGGGGATAATTTGGGACTGAGATACATTGGCAAAGTTTGGAAGCAATGAAGTAAGGTCATATTGCCAGAAGCACAGATAGGAATTAGCAATCAATGTTCATCGAGGTGGTTAGCATAATGGGCCTAGGGCCAACAAATGTGACCGAATACTGATGGTTATAATCACCGTCAACTTTGCACCCCGGTGAGCTGGAACAGAAGCGATGACTTGAGCAGCTGCTTTGTGCTTAATGCTCCAACTTTGAATAAGGCATAATATGAGCATAGACATTTTGCCAAAGTTTGAATATTTGAGTTATGATTGCTTGATTAAAAAAGGTCAGAAGGAAATGTTCCCTTTTAATTCCACAATGCTGCTTACCATCCACTCAAATTATTAAGTAGCTTCTATTAATTCTGGACATCTTTGTTTGGACAATAAGCAATGAAGCTGAACTAATGACTCTTATTCTAATCACATCAGACTCCAGCCAGAGGTGTGTGCTTCTACATAAAGGTGGCTTTGCCTGTGTGCGCAATCTTGCAAAGCAGTGACCCCGATGACCAGTGGTCATAGAAGCACTGACCACCACTGGTCGATACCCACTCAACCACCCAACCAATTGCACCCCCTCCTTTCTCGCTCATCTCTCCCATCTCCTCCCCACAAAGCCCATTCACGGCTCCAATCAATGTCGAATTATGTGTTATTTATTGAATAATCAAAAAGGTATTACGGTTCTGGCCGGCTGACTAGCCTGCAGTGGCTGACAATAGGGAAATAGAAGGTGGTGGCGTTGGGGGGTCTATTTATCAGCCTAACTGCCATGCATGCGTTTGAAATTAGGGTAATCAGTTGGCATGTAAACAGTAGGCCTAGCAGCTGGCTGCCAGACAGCTTGGCTATTACTCACTTTCCACTTATTATCACTGACATCTGAGTGTGTGTGTATGTGTGTGTGTTCATGCTGGTTAGAAGTGATTAAGTATGCATTGAAGGATTGGTGATGTTTCTGTATGTTAGTGTCCATGTAGCTATATTCCTTTGATGTAATTAGCTGCTTTGCTTTAACTTATAGAGGAATAAAGGGGGTAAACTGCAGAAAAGACACCTGATAAAAATGTTTGTAACCACACTTATATGCAGATAGCATTATTTCCAATGGATTCAAGTAAATGTTAAAATGATAAAAACAGTCCATGTCTGTGCTTTAGGAGTTTTCAACTTTATTTCACACTCATCTAACCCATCAGAGACCCAGTTTTGCAAAGAAGAATATTCTCAACTTGTGATTTTAAGACTTTATGTATGGACTTTATAGTGTTACAACTTTTAGTAAAGGGCAGTTGCACATAAGCTCATGATATTTCTTGACAATATTACACTTGTGGATAGGGTGGCATTACTCACCAGCTATGCTGACATCGGTGGCATGGCCAAATTGAAAATAAAAGTATTTGAAATCAATGGAAGAAAATCGTAGGGGTTAAGATTTGAAACCCAGCATCCCTAGGCCACTTGTAAACTAATCTGCCAGGGCAGCCTTTGTGTTAGAGGTCAACAGACATCATTACAGGGGGTGTGTAAGGGGTAGAGGAGAGGGCAAGGCTACACATGGGTGTGTGTTTATGTGAAGGGCAGAGGAGAGGGCAGACCTGGCCACTGCGGGAAGATCGTCTTTCTCTCCAGAGCTTTGGTCTGTGAGGACTTGCTGCATGCTGCTTTGAAGAGCGCAGACGGCCGATAAGCTGGTGAGACGAGTAAAGAAACTGATTTATGCTTTAAACACCAAATCAATAAAATATTGCAAACTGCCTTGGAAACATTCGTCGGATTAATTCTATTTATATGATTAACCATGCTGATTTTGTTATTGAGGAATCAGATTTTAGCAGGAAGCATGATTAACTCACATTTTCCGTAATGTACTAAACTTCATATCAAAGTTCTGCTGACTCACCGACTCTCAAACTTTTACCTAAATCTCTGAAGTTAGTTTTCTAAATGAAGGTTAGCTTTTCCAAAATGTCCTTTTATTTAACTGAAATTTTTGCTAGAAAGATTACGACAGGTGTAATATGTTATCTGATTTTATTGATCAATATAGTGTTATCTAAATGTCATTTAGACGTAGTTTTATTGTAATACATTCAGTTCTGTTATTTTTCTATTTTACATTGCTGTATGTTTTAATATAAGTGCAAATGTGTGCACAGAGGAAATATAAAAGTGCAGCCCATCCCAAAAACTATTGGCTAGGTATACAGTGGCGCTAACTGGGGATAAAACCACATTTCAGGGTCTGTTGTATGCAAATAAAGACATCTTGGTTCACTTCATTTACAAAGCTCTAACTTTAGCTTCAAACTCCAAACCATGCACAGCTTTTCTCCGACTGAACACCTATGCACGTCAGGGTGGAAACACAGAGGTAAGGGAAGAAAGGAAAGAAAAACCTGAAAAGATAAAAGGGAAGTAGTTGAGAAGAAAGTAAATATTAAAGAAAGAAAACTGGAAAGCAGAAAGTACCAGGAAGGAAACAATACAACTGTTTTCTCTTTGACCATCCATCCATGTATCTGTCCATCTATTTGTCTCGTCCTCTTGCTTTTAAGACCTCTGTACTGTCGACACTTATTGCATGTCGCCATATTTTCATCCCTCAAAAAGCATTAGAAACGCCAATGTCAGGGTGGGGTAAGTGAATTAGGATTGCTTTTTGCCTCCCTTGGCCACAGAGAGAGGTAGGGTTACACACAATAAGATCAGAATGAGACCAATTTTGTTTCCGTTGCCATTCAAAACAAACAATGGGTACCTAATAGCCCTGCAGCATCTGTGGCCTCACTCTGACCAAAACACACATGATGGCCCTGGTCGATAGACGCCGACAGCTAGATGGACGAAAGCAGTCGCGTGGAAGACAGCAGACACACATGAAGACAGTCACCCATTGACAGGTTTACATGATTTTACCTGATAGCCGTGGGCTGCCTGGAACACTAGTTAGTGGTTGCTGTAAAAGTGGTCTGAGTGCCTCTGAAGACAGCGATCATATCAATGAAGAGAAGAGAATAGAGCCTTATCGACTCAAAGAGGGTGACAGAATGGGAAAACAGGGAAGGAGAGAGTCAAGACTGGTGGCCATATCTGTCCAACACATGCTGCTGGTGATCCAATCTACAGGCATTACACAGACAGACAGCTTGTCATTAATTGTAATTACATGAGGATAAAGAAAGACACGTGGATATGGAAGAGCTTTTATGTTTAGCTGAAAATGTTTTCTTTCTCTAACTGTATGCACTTATTTTATAAATGTTTTTATACCTGACTGCCAATGAGTACATATAAAGACAGACACTATTTAACTACTATTGAGACACACTATTAACTAACATACTATCCCATGAGGTGTTACAAACTGACATAAAGTCAAATATTATTAGAATGCTTCTGCCACTACGCATACACACTAAAATGAAGCGGAGGATTTTTCAAACACACAACATGGTACTTACAGGTTTTTCAAAGGAAGTGTGTGTGGTAATAAATTGTACACTGCTTGAATTTTTCAAATGATGCATATATCTGTCTTAATAACTATGTATTTTCTTTTTAATAATATGCACTGGTGATTAAAAAAACGTTTTACATATTAAACTGGTTGTGGAAGACCTTGCTAATTAGACTTTAACAGCATTTCAAGGTCGATTAGATTTCCATGATCTGTGTGTTCACTTGTCTCACTTATCATCTCCTTGCAGGACTGCATATTGTACAGGTTTTTTTGGGTAAAGTTTTGCATATAAATTAGGGGTTGACAGTACTCCCAACACTATTTTATAGTCTGAAATTTTTTTTATTTGTGCAGTTATTCATTTAAACTTATAAGTAATTGCCTTTAGTTTTGATTTGACTGTTTATTAACTACAGTGCAAAAGTGATTAAGTGCATGACTTGTTAAGAAAGGGTTTGCATGCATTCATATCTAAAAATGAGAGTGGATATCAAGGTTGTGTATAGCTGTAATGTTTTGCATGTGATTCACAGGCAGACCTTTGCAAATCCGGCAAGAAGAACATGTATGGATGTTTCTATCTTAGTGTATGCAGATAATGAGACATGTTTATACTTGGTGAAATATGTCTACAAGTACAGTAGTTCAAGTGGAAATGAGGTTAATAAACCACTTGTAGACAATATTGTTTTGTCTACAAGTGGTTAAACAACTTTGGTTATTTTCAGTTATTACTCAAATAAAAACAATGCTAAATATAAAACAGGGTTTGAAGGCTTTATTTCATTAATAACAAATATTGGTACTATGTTGAGTTTGAGGATTTCTTGGTAGGTTACAGAAAACTGAAAGGAGCTTTTTTGATAAACTATTTTATGGCATTTCTTTTATGGATAACCCTAATTCCTCAGTAATTGAGTGGTTTATTCATCAATTTTCCTCTTCTTCAATCTAAAATGTATCCATTTCCTCTGTTCTACTCACACAAACGGGCAGGATGGCTAAATTGTTGCCGGACTATAAAATCTATACTTAACCTGAGGAAACCCAGGTAATAATTTGTGATAACAAAGGAAATGTCTGAGCAGGTCATCTGCTCCTGTAATATGCCCTCTGGGTTCTACTGTAAGTAAGTTCGTAAGAATGCTGTAGCACAGGAGCCTGACCTCACACTGGCCTCAGATAATTATATTAGGACATGCTGGTGTTTTGACAGGGTCAGTCGTGGTGCACTTATACGCACACATGCAGACATCTACACACACTACATGACCTAAGAACATGCAAACGCACATGACGTCCCCTGGGCAAGCTGTTAAAGAAGCTTTTCTCTCTGGTCACCATTCATTACAGCCCATTAGTTAGGTGCATTTCAGAGAGTGTGTGTGGGGTCACCCCTCACTGGCTAACAAGTGGGGTAACAGTGTTAGAAACTGAAAAGATGTGGGAGGAGGGGTGCTGCACTTCCACCTGCCCACACATACCCCCAGGGTATCGATCGCAACCGCCGCTTCACCTTTGCCTCTGTGACCTCCCCAACGATGTGTTTATTTACTCCGGGAGCTCGTCACACGCAAATACACCGAGCTAAAACACACTCCCTGTTACCCTTAACAGATCAAGGGGGGCACCAGGGAGGCATACAAGGTAATTCCTGTCATACTGGTTTAGACACTCTATACAACAAAAAGCAGATAAACAAAAATCTAACTGTTTACTGCAACAAAATCTTTTTGTTGGCCTGTCTCTAACACATCCTTTACAGTTTCATGCAAAAAAAGGCTTCTTGCACTACCTGACACATTCGAACTGAACGTTATGGAGGTCACTGTTACTTCTTTACTTTTTTTAGCAGCATTTCCAACACATTCCCTCACCATCTTCTCTTCTCGTCCTTCCAACACTTCAACCCAACAACATCGATGGGTCTTAAGATACGCAACATAGACTTTTATGGGTCTGCTAACCCTTTGATGAACTTTACTTAAAGCCACTGTGTGAGGAAGGGGATCCATAATGCTGCTATGAAGGTAGAGAGGAGTTTGAACCATCATGAGGTATTTTCAACATGCCTACTGTGCACATCCACTGATTCACAAAATTCTTGGGATAATCTCGCAACCTGCTGTGAACATTGACATTGTTACTGTTTTGTGTAGCTTCTGGGGAGAAGATAAGGAGGTTGGTGAGTAAAAAAAAAGGCTGTTTTCACAGGTAATGTTCTGCTAGACTTGGTGCTACTGGGGAGTTGGTTTAGTTGGGGGTTAAAATATTCCAGTTGTGCTTTCACACTGCATTTATTCAAACAAACTAAACCTTCGGAAGAGCACATTTTCCTCATCGTCTCAGGTGACACAACATCAAGAAGTAAGAATTCCTAAACAAACCACACAAATGAACTAACTTTGCAAGCGAATGAACTGGGACTTGTATGCAGGTGTGATACTAACCTCATTTGGAAACATTTTTCATTGTAATTTACAAAATCAATATGAATTGTTTAGCCTCCCCTGGCAAAAGGCAAGACATTGTGCATTGGAAAGACCATTCTACTTAATATTATAAACTCAGCTGCAAAGTCATGCTGTGTCCGGGAAGGGAAATTAGTCAAAGGCAGTTCCTGAACTTCAGGATGCTGCTGGGCACTCCAGAACTGTGCATAATAGATGCCATCGAATGAGTCTAGAACACAGAGTTTTAAGGTCGTGAAATTTAATCGGTCTGTAAGAGGGCTGTATGACTGTGTGGCATGAATACTTCTATTCTATTCTATTCTATTCTATTCTATTCTATTCTATTCTATTCTCATTTGCCAGGCACCTTTATCCAAAGCAACTTATATATGATAAGCAGTCTTGGTCATGTAGTAGCCATCTTGTATCTAATGTCATGTGTTATTGAGCTGAAAACAGTTATTACATACATTTAAGAGCAAGGTTGATAAAAACAGCAGAGGCTGGTCACATTAAGTTGAGCTGAAAGGTAGTAAAAACTTAGAGCTGAAAGCAGTTGTGGAGTGGACTGATTGTTTTTCATTATTAATGATGATTGCAATAGCATCTCATGAAATCTACTGTTACAGTAAAATAATATGACAACTTCATTTTTTTTGCTTACTGAAGAGAAAGGCTCCTGTAAACAAAGCAATGAAGTCAGTCAGTTGGTAAATAAACAAAGTGCCAAGCTGAGTGTGTGCTGTAGTATCTCTGTAGATGCTGTAACTGTATAGATGTGTATGTCAAAATGATTGAAAAAATTACATTTGCAGACTTTGTGCATAAACACATTTTTCTCTCTGTATTTGTGTGTTTACAGTAAGTGGAAGGAAGGAAGTATTGGGCGTGTAAGTGAGAGTCACCAGGCAACCAGTGGCTGGGCAGGCCAGCCATACTGATTAGTAGTAAAATTTTTATGGGGGATCCAAACATATGTCTATCTGTCAGCTTTACGAGAGAGTTTGTACAGGCAAGTCTCACCATGCCAACCTGGACTGCAGAAAGCCAGGACATGGACATTATTCTACACACACACACACAAACACACACACACACACTGTCTTTTTCAGTCACATTCTCTTTAGCAGTGCCACAGGGACCAGTGCTGTCACAGCATTGTCAGCGCCGGGAGCTCAGGGCCCTAAATGAAGGCATCACGCACACTCATCCCCCGATGTAATAAAACCCAGTCAACAAGCCCCCGCTGCAGGCTACACATAATGGGCTTTTTATTTCAGTTTGGTCGCCCCAGCCTACAGAATTATAGCCCAGTATGGTGAATGGAAGACAAGGTGGCTTCAAGGTCAATGCGAAAACTGAGGGGTGACATGGCCATGTTTCTTCTTCTAAGTTAGATTTACAAATTCATCAAAGTCAAAGAAGTTTTCTAAGAAAAATTGAGAAAATTATCTGGTTTAAATTATAGACACCCTCTGACAATTATTTGCTGCACGTCTATAGCAAAAGTCAGCTGTGTCATCACCATTTAGACCTAAAAGCCAGATAGAGGTACAAGTTCACAGTTCTACTAATTAGGAGTTTAGTTTAGCAGCTGACCAACAAATCCACCATGACCCCAGTGATCCCATTTACCCTACCTGCCCCATTTAGAGAGGAACAGGAAGCAAATAATCTCAGCAGAAAGGGTCATAGGTCATCTCATGTTGAGTCAGACCACACTAACTGGTGGTGTGTTTGAAAAGCCTCTTGTGTATGTGGGTGAGTGTACGTGTCATAACATGACCCTTTATGCAGTGGTATTCAGTAATGAGAAGAAAAACAACAGAGGGAAAGACTGTAAACAGCAACAGGTGTCTGGTTAGGTTAAAGTAACCAGAAAAGCCACACACACGCACACACACACACACACACACACACACACACCCACACACACACACACCTGTGAATGACCATCTGGTAACACTCCACAAACATTTGAGAGTGTTTTGTTTTTTAACAGACAAAATGATTTCATATTGTGGCACAAAAATGTCTCAAAGCTTTTGATTGATAAATATTGAAAATTCTGACTGCAGAACTGGCTGTGAGACAGAGACAACAGAGACTAAACACTCCAGTTTAGCATAAGATACTCTGACACCGTGAAGACCAAAGGGGTTTTTAATATCTCACTATGATTATATATGTTTAGCCAGGTCTAATAATAGGAAACATTAATTGTTATTGCACAAGGGCAGCAATATTCCTGAAGAACATACTGTTTGCACCTGTCTGCGGCATACAATAATAATGTATTGTAAGTAAAAGGTTGTGTTTTCTTTTTATGTCTTTTAACTAAGATTTATTCAGGAATATCGAATGAAGATGTTTTTGCATAATATGCTCTGGGTTTTTCATAAAACTAAGGTCAGTGTTTTTGTCCTATTGAAGGAAAATCTTAATAAATAACATTCAGGTACTTTTTATGCATTGGAGTGCTTCCAATTTTGGCAACAGTTTAGGAAGGTCTTGTTTTGTGAAGAAGCGTCAGGGTGAACTGGTAAAACTCTGAAATGCCAGAGAAATTTGTTCAATATTATTCTTGATCTTAGAAATACTCACATGACTGAATAAACCACACAGTCAGGTTTTCTAAGCTAAAAGCCTTCATTGTGCAATGCAGGCTTAAAACATCATAGGAGCGATGTGTGTGTGTATAGACATGGTTTGTACCACAGATGTTGGCTCTGCAATGGACTGGCGACTTGTCCAGGGTGTATCCTGCCTCTCACTTGCTAATTGCTGAGACAGACTCCAGTCCTGAATTTGACTAAGTGGTATATAAAACAAATAACTGAATGTTATACTTTGAGAAGAAGAGACTGGAGGGCTGGTGTCTATTGTCACATAAAGGAAGGTATTACAAAAAGGTAAAATGGGAGGTTCTCTGACAAATAGACGTACAAAAGATTTGCCATTATGGAAGTGACAAACCATCTCTGGAGTACTAAGTGAATGTCTCCTGATATCACCAGGGAGACTCCTTTTAGGTGATACTTTACTTAATTGAGTGTGAAACCTTTATCACTATCAAGACAAAGAGGGGAAGAAGGATGGATGAGAGGATTAAAAAAAGGCAGAGAAGAGGAAGAGATGGTGGTAGAGGATGAAGGAGAGGGCAGCACTGGCACGAACAGAAGAAGAGAAAAGAAAACACAGAAAGGAGAAGACGATGAAGGAGGGGAAAGACTGTCACAAACCAGATGGTCATATAGGCAGGTACCCTCCAAATGAACCTCCACACTCCCCTCGTATTAACCCCCAAATCCCCTCCACCCCCTGTATACTGAACCCCACCACTTCGTCATGCTATTACCTCCCTGTCTCTTTCATTATCTGCTGTGAACTCTGGGTAACCTCATCGCGGCCATTCTTTATGTCATGGCCCGCAACGTGAGCCATGATTTAGGCCCATCCAGTGCACCTAATTTGATTTCATCATCACAGGGTGATAGAGGGAAGAAGGTTTATGTTGTGGGAGAGAATATGGGAGAAGGAGTGTGAGGTTATGGTGGTGGAGGGTTATGAGTGAAAGGACCACGGGCCTTTCTGAAGGAGGACACACTGGTAAAAGCAAGCCAAACAACTTCAAGGAGCAACAAAAATGATTAAAGTATTTGTCACATAGCCAGAACACCCCCACCCCCCCCAAAAAAAAACAATGGTAATCAATACAAGATCAAATCACTAGTTAATGTGAATGGCTTTTCTTCTCACACAGCTGGCTAAAACTATACGTGCTTTCTCCATCATATGTTTTAGTGTCATAATCCAATCACATCAGTGTAAAATACTCTCTTAAAGCATCTCATCAACATCAAATGTATCTTTAAATAGATTCTATTATCGTACATATGGGTTATACTGTATGTTTTCTATTACGCTGGATATCCTGTCCACAAGGGGATAAATCATTTTGCAGGTGACTGCATAGTCATGGAAGGTGGGACTCATATCACTGCAAATACAAACCTGGATTTAGATTCATTTCTAATAAAATATAATGTTACAATCTTTGGAAAAACACAAAAAAGACATCAAGTTAGACGTCTTTCCATCAGCTAATTCCAAACCAGTGCAGCAGGCCATACTGTGTGTTTGAACACAAGTATCGCCTACATTGCTTTAATATGCTCTCTTTGCTCTCCTCTGTGGCGTAGGTTTTATTATTGTATGCAAAGTTGGAATGTCTCCCACTTCATCTGCCTCTTTTTGTATTTTATAAAAGTTAGGATCTACAGCAGACAATGCTACCTCCGCACAACTGAAGTTCCAATTATGCCGTGAAATACACACACACACCCACCACTATGTTTAGCTTCAGACACGTATACAAACAGAGAGACATGGACCCTCCCTTGCTTGACACACAGTCACAAGACACTGTCATTGTAGGGTAATCATGAACCATTAGGATACATAGAGAAAGACAACAAAGCAAAGTATCTTTATGGCCAACTGGTTATTATCTTACACTCAATAGACCATAAAGAAAAGAGAGGGAACTTAGAGAGTTGGCACTGGTGAGCTTGTAGAGTTAATTTCAATTTGAGCTTTAGATGAAATTATATTATTTTTATTATCCTGTTAGAGTAAACATGAGGGTGGAAAAGAAATGGAGCCATTAAAAGAGAAAGTCTAGACATAGAAGCGGAAATGACTGACTTATTCCTCTTCAGAAAGCTTTAAATCACCAGGGAGTTAGTCACAAACACAAACTGCCAGTTTGTGTCTGAACTGAAATCCAAGTGCAATAAGGCATCTGATTCCACTAAAAATAATATCCTTTATAGCAACCATCTTTCAGAGCACATGGAAACAAAATAGGCCACAGACTGAATATAAGGCACTGATTGAATACCAATCTATGTATAATGACATCGGTATTTCACATTGAAAACGGGAACCATCTATCAAAGTCAGAGCTGAGGAGAACGCCTCTTCACTCTCCAATCTAAGTCTTTGACAGGAACTACATGGTAATGCATAACGATCCCTCAACGTGATTATCTCCCAGAGAGGAAAAATGCCCATCTATTTTCAGAGTGTATGAGAGCGTTTGAGTGTTTGTAACAAAGTCAGTTCAGGCACTTGGACAAACCTCTCCTGCTCTAGAAAGGGTGATTTATGCTTTACAAGAAGACATGAGCACACACATATGCAGGTGCACAGAAGTCTATATAAAGTTGCTTAAAGCGGTCACTCAGGTGAGTTGAAGCAGGTGCTTCTCTGTTGTGGTGTATGGATTAGTATATGTGTGTGAAAACAGAACTGTTTATCCAAAAAAAATAAACAGTTACTTGTTAAAACATATACCATGTGGAACTTTTGTTCAAAGCAATAAATTGTAACTTTTATAATTACACAGAGTCATGAAGAAACCTCTACTTTTGAAATGATTGTGACAAAGCGATGTTGTCTTGACAGATAAAGTGTCTACCATCTACTGCTTTTCATTGCACCTGGTTAAAGATGATTTTCGATGTTAGCAGGAAGAAACGGGAAGTATGTTTCTGAGAACAATTAATTCAACATTTTGGCCAACCATGAATGCTAATTTATTGATCCTTCTGAGAGTCAGACATCCTTACATGCTGTAGAAACCAGGAAGTCATTAACAAACATAGCAACACAACACGTAGACTTAACCACCTTAAAATATATTTAATTACACTACCTAAGTCTACTAAAAACATAATTTCTGATTTGTTTTGTTGACTTATTCAACAGATTTAAAAATTTCTGATGATATAGTAAGGCTGACACTCAAGAGAAAGTTATCACACACTGAAAGATAATGCATTCATCATACAAAAAAACTTGAGTATTTTTTCATGTTAAATAAAATGCTTTGGACTTGCAATAAGTATATTTTTTCTGGCTATAATTTACCAGTTGATGGAGACATAGTTGGTCAATGAAGCATCCAGCAAACAGTGTTGAAACATGGAACACAACATGCAATTGGCCCTCAAGAACCAGGATGTTCTTGAAATGTAAAATTAATGTAAAACTTTAGGACAACTGAGCCTGAATAAGGTGAGAAACAGTCCAATAGTAAAATGAAATATTTCACTAAATACTTGCGCAACTAAAACACTATTGGCCAAAATCATGTTTTATTCAGTAAAAAAATAAATAAATTTGAGGTTTTTTTTCTGTGCAGTTTTTGCAGATACAGCATGACAGAATGATTCCAGCAGAGATGAGGTAAATAAAAATAATAACAAAAAAACCTAACTTATAAGCCAAAATATTTATTTTAGTTCACGACTTATTGCCTGCAGAGTTTTTCTTCTTTTTCCCTTTTCTCTTTCCTCCTCCTTAGCTGAAAGCACCACTGCTTCTTGGAACAAAAATCCAAAAATGCAACACTTCAGTGATGACTAAATATTTAATCATAGCTAGTTATTTTCTGCCAGGTTGTGCCTCCATCTGGATAGCAGCCGAGCATGTGAGTGTGTGTGTGTGTGTGTGTGTGTGTGTGTGTATGTGTTTGTGTGTTTCCATGACCCTGAAATGAAGAATTAAAGGAAAGCATTCCTCTTTGTGCTTCTCACTAACACACTCTGTGTGTGCTGTTTTTGCACTCATACTGCTTTATTTCTACAATACTGCAGCATTTAAAGACCATATGTTGGAGTCCGTTAAAGCCAAGGTAACATTGATAATAACTGCAGAGATGATGATGTGTGTATGAGGGGGGAAACCCAGAGGGAGGGGTGCATTGCCTTGCTCATTGTGTAACAATCTGTATAGTTTAAAGGTGTAATCCAAAAATCTGTTCCTCCACATTATGCTATTCTATTAAACGTCCATGTGTTCCATTAATTTTAAGAGGGTGAAATAAGGAATATGAGTTCATTTAGAAGGTGTCATAATCATATTAGTATGCTCTGTTGAGAGTGTGCACGCATCTGTAATAGTTTATTTTTTCTCTAAATGCATTCTGATGCAAAGTTTTTCTTTCTACAAATGTAGTAATGAAAAGGTAAAAAAAAACATGGAGAACTTACCTGTAAGGAGAAGTCAAGCGTTGGGAGAACAGGGCACATGGAAAAAAACACATAAAGTAAAAGAATATTAGGAACATTACTAAGCAACACATGGCCTGTATTTCCACATTCAGCTTCTCTGAAACCATCTAATGATCTTTATATGAAAAGAACTTACTTCATAGCACCGCAAGATGACCGTAAATCCTTACTCACATTATACTCAACCACAGCAATTATGAGAATAGCACGCATGTCAACAGTTATTGGTGTGTCCTGTTTGAGTGTGTGTCTGAGTTTGGTTGGTGTACAGTTTTTTAATGCCACCCATCAGTATCACACAGAAACCTTGTTAAATTTAAGTTGGGAACAGCCATATTCTCCAGGCGACCGCAAACCTCCCTCCTCCCAGCCGGCTGCTCTCCCTTGCCTCCCCCCTCTCTTCTCACTGTGGTGTAAACACAGATTGTTAGGTTAGGGGTTAAAAGTGTTGTGCTTAGATTCTCTCAGCACTAATCTGATTTCTCCTCTCTTTGCGCGTCTATATTTATTTGGTTTTGTCAACACTCACGTTTCCCTCTCTCCTTCTGTCTCTCTGTCTCTCTCTCTCCCTCTCCTCTGCGAGTGTATTGATCGTTACTAATGGATTGGCTCCGATTCCGGAGACGTCTAACATGCTTTCCTATCCTCTTATTTTCACCCGGGGAAATCAATGAGGAAAGGCCTGAAAATTTAGACAGGATCAGGTTTTAAGGAATCTACAGTGAGCCACAGCCTATAAGAGTATGAGGTGGGAGGACAGCGAGTGTGCGAACTGTTAATGACAAAAGGCACAGTGTAGCTTTCTGTGGAGGGATTATGCAGTTTAACTGAATTTCATAACTTTAATGATGAAAACTGTTGGAGTTCGCACATTTCTGTAGGCACTAGGCCACTTTCTGAAAGGGTAAAATAGTTCTAAATAAAACAAAACTCATCAAAAATACTGTCTGGCCAAACCTGTGGCATCCCTGAAATAAACACAAGGTGTCCTTTAAAGCTTGATGTATCTTTCGTAGCAACATTACATTCACACAGCAAACAGAAGAAGCATCTTTAAGAGGTGTTTACTTATTATTAAGCCAAAAGATCATCATAAGGTTGAGGGGATATGAAGAAAAAAAGAGGGCATAAGACTCCAGCTCAAGATCTTCTTGGGACAGCTACTTTTTCACTTCCAAGTTTTCATTCACCTTCCGTTTTATTTCATTTATACTCTATGGGCCAGATTTACTAAAGGTTTGCGTGTAGTAAAACGCGTGCAAACTCGTTGCGCACGCTAAAAAA
>JBAMHV010000008.1:6476218-6487878 GCA_037177535.1 Pseudomugil gertrudae
CACCTACAATTTCAATGTAAGTTAAAAATATACAAACAAATGTCAAGTAGCATTTCATGACATTAAGCCATTTTTTTAAGTAATAACAGGGTACAGCAAAACTCTTGTAGAATTTAGTTTTCACATCAAAGTAATATTTACAAGGCCAAAAAATTATTTTTTTCAGTGCAGGGGGTAGTTGCTTCTTCCCCCCCACTCACCCCTCCGTTCCAACAACATTCTCCCCAAAATACTTTCACTCTCCCGCACACAGCAACAGAGTGGCTGCTGCTTTGTTCTCTTGCACAAACATTCCCACAGAAAGGAGCTACAAAACCATTTACCCCCTTTTACTTACTAACCTCTTACCCCCCTTCTTAGTGCCCTCTCATACCCCACTTTCCCCTTCCTTCTCTCCCCCCTATTTTACTCCCCCTAGGTTCACACACACACAAATATATGAACATGTGCACACATCCAAACTGAATCCACTCGGTCTACAGCTGTACACGAGGTGACAAATTGGGATCTTTGTCTGCTTAAAGGGAGGTGGAGGAACACACACCAACGCACACACACATTGAGCTATCCACTTCTATTGTTGGGAAGTTCCATTGCACAGCACACAATGAGCATTGCCCCTGATGTTTAAGAGGAGAAATATGGTGCTGCCTTTGTGGGAGGTAGAGAGCTTTAGTTCATTGAGGGAGTGATATAGAGACAGAGAGATTAACAGAGTGAAAGACAGAGAGTGCATTGAGAAAAAAGAAGAAAAGAAGAGAAAAATGGAAAGATCATTCATGTAAAAAGAGTGGAAATGAGAACTGGAGATCTGGGGACTGGAAACACAAAGAGAGTAACCTTTAAAATACAATAATGTCATAATTACATTTAATTATTGTATATTCAGTTGAACTGCTGGCATCATCACCCCCAAAATAAAGAGCAAAAAAAAAGCTGCGTAAATGTGGGGACGGGGGTTAAGATGGAGACAGGAATTTAAAGTTCACTCCATTTTTTCAGTGACTGTGGCAGGTTCGGTTACAAATGAGTCTCGACAAACCTCATAAAAATGCCCAGAATAGACCCAGCGTCTCACCACACTGATTATTGCACTGCTAGCTTCTCAGAAAAACATACACATGCTCAGAGAAGGGCTACTGCTAATGCAGCTGATGTTACTGGACAACATGTTCATTTTAGAACAACAGCTACCTTGCTATTTAATTGTCATTTTACTAAACTTTTTACTAAACTAAATTTTTCACTTTAAAAAATGTGTTGTTTTAAGAGAATGCATTGCTATAAGTCCAATAATAACGAAGCTACTTCCAGAAGACTGTCAGTATAATGCTAATACTGTACAGTGTGCTAAATTCCCATAAAAATTGTGCCAATAAATAGCCTTATCACAAAAACACTGAAAAATAAAATGGTTCTTTCTTTAGACTTTGATTTTTGTTCAAATTAAAGCACACATTTAACAAACTATCTACCAAGCTAGGCTAATTACTTATGCTGATGAAGATAAAGATAAATACATTGAGTTAAAGACAGATGGAGGGTTTGAAGCAGGGCTGCTAACAGTCATGTCGGGGCTGCACACCCAACATGACTGTTAGAGGTGGGCTGACCCTCGGGGTGAAAGAGCCAAGCGTTTGACAGACTCCACCTCTTAACTTGTTAACTTGCTAATTAGACCTCACAGTCACTTCATGGGCCTGGACAATAGACTGTTGGCTGAGCGATGATCAGGCTGTGATGCGTGTACACACACACTCATACTAGCCCTAAAAGCTAACAACCCCCCATATACACTCCACCGATGTGACCACCTGCCCTCTCTTGCTCTCCAAAAGGACAGTGTGAGTTTGACTTTTAGTGTGTGCATGTGTGTATGTGTGTGTGTATAGTGGGAGGGTTGATGATTTGAGGTCTGGCGGTTGTGTGGGGTCTTGTTGCCACGGGAACAGGGGAAAAGAGGCAAGTCTAATATATTGGATGTTGTCTCCCCCTCTCTGTACTCCTATATGTCTTTTGCTCTGTCCCCTTTATACACACACAAGTAAAGCCACCAGAAAAGAAGTAGGGGCAGATTTAATTGATGTGTGCATGTGTGTGTGTTGGGGGGGGGGGTTGCTTGTGTGATGTTTGCCCAGTGGTCTCCAGATCAGGGCTAAACGGGGTTAAACATCTATCCATGTTAGAGTCCCGTTTTCTGAGTTCTGTCATTAGCCTGCAGCTTAGAGAGCTATTACTGACACAGCTGCTGCAGCTCGCTGGGTAAACACACACTCTCACACACACGCACATACACAAATACACTCTCCGGTATAGCAAGCTCTCCACAAGGGGATTGTGTGTACTGTCTGTTTGTGGAGCACGGCTGCCAAATCTCACAGGACATAGAACAGCGAATGTCAAACTGGCATGCATTTGGTGTCTTTTTGTCCATGTGTGCATGGGTATGTATGTGCATCTGTGCGTTATTAAGAACACGTGTAGAAAAAGCCACATTAACCTGCCATGTTAAACATTTGCTATGATTTACTCTGACCCTAATTCAGAGAAATCAGTGATTGATTGTTTAACTCAAAATTATTCATCCATTTTTATCACTTACCAAGAAAAAACATGTTTTGGTTGCAGAATCTTTACATGAAGACTGGCTATAAATCTTTCTTCACTTATATGAAAGTAATTAATTTGCAGGGGTTTCAGTAAAGCAAGCATCTTCATAATGTTCAATTCTTTCTGGGAATGATGACAAACATATATGACCAAGGACTGATGAAAAACCGTTTTAAGACCAGTGATATTTTAGCTCATGTGTGACTCCTGTACATTTTATTCAATCAAACGATGCAGCATAATGTATCCCACTTCCAGCTACAAACAGCATGTCTATTCCTGACTTTACATGGTGTTTCACAGCCATGTTTGCTTTGTTTTGTTTGAAAAGGATTAGGTGGAGGAGGATGGTGGTGTTACACCATTAAATGTCAGCTTTGGATCCCAACAGACCCCAATGTGGTCACAGGACATTTTACTGCAAATGTACTGTCATTCAAAGTTGAATTTTTTAGACATTGTAAATAAGGATCTAAGGACATTTAATTGGTTTCAGTTTAGCATCACCTAAAATAAGGATCAGAGGGATAAAAAGGCAAGTAAAGTTTGGGAAACTTACCGACACCCAGTAATCTTTATGCTAGTGTAAGCATCATGAGAAGAATCAGAATCAGCCGGGTTAGTTTCGGCGTTCTTAAGCAAGTAATGAGGCAGCTTGATGCATGTTGCACTCGTATCGCTGATTGTTAACTTTCACAAACAATTTGGTTGTCACCTCTTAGTTTCAATCTTGTTGTTGGGGCCCAATAATAGAGGTAACTCTGAAACTTTTAACAGGTTAACTCAGGGGAGATCTAAAACAAATAAATACATTAACAGTTGGATATCATGGACAAGAGCATCACACTCACTGTGCAAGGATGGGTCTTCATCTCTGCGTCTGGAAGAACCTACAAACATTTACTAGAAATAACTTGATAAAAAACAAGCTGCACTGTTGAGTCTGTCTCTCACGGGGTGTTTGTAGCTCCCTTTGGCCTCATGGCATCTGGGAGCACCGTGGGGAGTCTGTGTGTTAAATAAATGACTGGGGAGTTTAGCCCATGTGCTAACCATGTTAGAATAACACGAGTGGGGCTGGCCCTGCCGGGCAGCGCTCAAGCCTATCGTGGGGCTCTTCCGCTGGGTCGCCTCCCACGGGTGAAGCCCATGCTCCACTCGGGGCCTTGTATATTTTTCCCTGGCTGCCTCTTTGTTTTCCCTCAGCTGAAACCATTCAGATCAAAGAATGCCTTAACCTTCTGTCCCTCATTTCTTAAACCAGACCAACACTACCTTCTTTATTTAGGTTGAGTGAAGAGGACTGGATTCCACGAAAGGTGTAAAGGGGTTGACTACTCATCTGAAATAACCACCCAACCTCAGCAGGCTTTGAATCCATTACCACAGGGGAGAGGAGAAGAGACTTAGAAACTGAGTGAGAGCACAAGAGAACAGAGAGAAAGCAAAACAGGTCAGGCTTCCTGTCAATTCCAGTCAATTGTGATACCATGAGAACAAAGACAATCCAAAGGTAACATTCTCTGTGTGGAAAATAAACTGGAACTCTGCAGAGTGTTTGTTAAAGTTTAAAGTAATAAGTTTGGGATAATCTAGTCAGAAATATCCTAAAATTTAATAACAATAATAATAAATTATACAAAAGTTTATTATTATACAAAAATGTGTATCTGAAAGCAACAAAGTGTCTTCACTGTACCCCAACTGGGCTCCTGTTGCAGGCAGAAGCTATTTTCAGCTCATAGGGCTCTTCATCAAAGCTTCAAATCCACCCATGGTGTTGCTCGTTTGTTCGACACACTCTTTAGCAAGATGCATGTGTGTGTGTGTGTGCGTGGCTGACAACCTAACAAGGCATTAGGTATTGTTACAGGAGCTCACTCTAACCGCACCATGAGCGAGCCATTACACCAATAAGCCTGCATCATTTCCAAAGAATCCAATTAAATTTCAGTCTTACAGCACTGCACTCAGAAAACACAGATTTTCTCAATTGAGAATGTGCAAACACACACATGACACACACTCACACATAATTTCAGAGAGGGCACATTTGCCCTGCCCTCTGGTTCCCTCATTTCTTGCATCTGTGTTCAAGAAGAGCAGAATAAACCAGTCATCCAGCTGTCCATGTACATAAGATCTGTGTAATGAAGGAAGTGCTGCACTCTATCTCTTATTTTCCACGTTTTGCTTGGTGTTTATCGTCCTCTCTTTGTCTCTTTAGTACTCAATATTCCTTTTTTTAGCCACATCTTCTTTCCTCTAGCTCATCTCGGTCTCCCCTCTTCTCTTCCCTCCTTGCTTTCCTCTCCAACGATTCTGGTTGGCATCTGTTAAGCCGCTAAAGAGAAAGTGTGTATGCATGCATGTGTGCGTGCATGTGAGTGTGTCTATGTATGAGGTGGTCTTGCTGGGTTGGATTTGAACAAGCCCATGCCTGTTCTGCCCCGGTGGCCTATGAAATGAGAAAGGCAGCCACTGTGCTGCAGACCTCCACTGATAAATCTACCAAGGTTACCCCTCTATGTGTGCATCTGTGCAGACTGCTTACGCGCATGTGTGTCAAGTTCACATGTTTGCATATGTGTAGGCGTGCATGCATGTAATGTGCGTGTATGTGTATGTGCGAGTAGTGATCATCTGTGTTTGCATCTTCAGCTCCGTGACGCCAGAATAGAGATTTGGAGAGATTTGATTTCACACACCCTAAAGCCAAATGTGTGTGCATGGAGGTCTGTGCATGTGTTTGTGTGTGCACACCATGTGGTGTGATCTCCAGTCATAGCCTTAAATGCATGACATTAAAACACCACTCAGTCGATTCTTCCTCAGTTATTTTTTTCCCTTTCTTATCGCTTCGTTTTTTTTTCATCTGTGTGCGCATATTCGCCTCGGGAGAATTAGAGGTCATGTTACCAATCTATGGAGCACTCAAAGGTAGAGTAGAGGCAGACTAACACAGTCAGACACACACACATAGTGGGGTATACAAGAGCACTCAAAGCCTGAGGTTACCTTGCTTATGACAGCAGGGTCAGATATTGAAGAGATGAAGTCAATACAACACACCATTTAGCAGCCATATTCGTCTTGAGATGGCTTATCTCATGGCAAAGCAGTGAAAAAAAGATGGAAAGACAAAATGTTGTAGTTACAGATTACAGTTACAGATTACAGTTACAGTTTCGTTCTTTAGATGGTTCAAATAAAGTTGATGAAGTTCAAGACAATGGGAAAAATATAAAAGTTGAAAAGATTAAGCTAATTCACAGAAAATGCATCATTCAAATAAGAAGCTATATGCTGCTAGATGTTGGCAAGAGGATAGAAAAGTTACTGGGCCCAAGCCAACTGGTCTTTGTCCATGCTAAGCTAATGAACTTAGCATTAGGTGCTTGATACTGGATGACAGAGAATGCAGGCAGGGCCAGATTGAGTAAAGAAAGGGTGTAAATGCAATACCCAACTGAATCTGCAAATGATGATGTTCTGGCTGGTTTATGGCTAGTGTTAGTTAGTTCTCTTACTTGGCGCTGTACTAGTCATAGATGAATGAAAGCTAGCAAGACTAAGACGACACCTTGCAATCTGACTGGAGAAAGCAAAGATGGGGGGTAGTGGTAGCTGAAAATCTAATACATCTCTAGTTGCAGTTTTCTGCTTGGTACAACAGTGGTAAATCCTACTGAAGGCAAAGCTAACCAATCAAAAGTCAAAATTCAGGGTACTATATGCATACCAGAGACAGCCTCGGTGCAAGTAAGAATCTAATCTAATGTCTAAACAAACCAGAAGGGGCACCGGTTTAGCATTTTCTGTCATATTTATTCAACTTTACTTACAGTAATGTGTGCATTCACACAACAAAGCAAGTCAACAAATTCATTCATATTCATATTTTATTGAGAAAACGGAGACTGTGGACAGCATTTTGTGTCGATTTGGGGCATGGAAAGTGCATTTTAAAATACAATTTGAATTTAGTTACTTTTGAGAAATATGATGCTGGCAAGAATTATCCATCTTTTTAAGAATGCTGTCCTGTATGTACCTGCTGCTGAAATAAAGGAGCTCTTAAAGTGCGCAGCTTTTACAGTGTTTTTAAATCCATGTTTCAGCCCTACCGCTGTATGAATTCTACAACCACTCCGACTCTCACCAAGGGGCTCGTTCAACAAAGCAAATACTGTTAGACACAGACACATGCACACAAAACACACTTATGTTGTCACACATCTACACAAACTCATAATTCATTCAGGCACAGACCACATCTTTAGTGCATCCGCACACCCCTACAACTATGTTGGGGGTCGTTGAAGTATTTTATATGACCAAAGGCCTGTTCCTTGTCTGCCATATTTTACCTCTTCGGCGTGCATGTGTGTGTGTGTGAATGTGTTAAAAATAAATAAAGAAATAAAGGAAATAGGGAAAAAAAACAGGCTGAGACATTATCTTCAAACCATGACAGCTGTAATTGTGGAGCACATTAAAATGGGTGCAGGGTGACACCTCTAACCACCTTCTATTAAAGAACACACACAATCAAATAGCACTCCTCTCCTCCTGATCTTCCTCACTCTAAAACACTCACACAGATGCACAGAGAGGTGGTTTCATTGTGGTCAAACAAGGAAATGAGGATCTCCAATGCTGAGTGCTTTGAGGAGGGCCGGTGTGGTTGATGCATGCATGTTGATGTCTTGATTATATGTGTTGAATATGTCCCGGACAGACAGGTCTGCGTAGTATGAAAAGAAACAATGAATGAAGGAAAAGAAAGGAATACCAGTGCAGGTCTCAGTTGGTGTGTTGTCCAATATGCAGGTTAGAAATGAACACTTTGGCTCTAATTTCTTCTAATTTTAGTTGGATTGTCTTTACATGTTTCTCACCTTAATGTGTACAGTAAAAATATTTTATAAGAGATTTTTTTCCTCAATAATCAACTAGGACTAAGACTCAAACCTTTACCTGCACAGGGCTTCGTTCTGGTGGTGTTTTGTGGTGGAAATTTCCGATTTAGACTTGAAAAGAGGCGGCATTTCCTTCTAGGCTTTCTCATTTATCTGTAAACAAAGTCCCAGGCTATACACACACACATACACACACACACATGAACACACAGAGATTCCATCAATACAGCAGTAATCTGTGCAGTCGATAAGCCAACCTCATGGCTTTGGTCATGAACAAAGGCGGGGGCACCATGTCCATTATAGATCCTCCTTCTCCTCTGTTCTTACTAAATCTCTTCACCTTTTTAAATCACACACACATTCACACCTTAACGCTGCAGGAATACTTGCACATGGCCAACCATAGCGAGATTTAACATGAACAAGTGGCCACTTGGTAGAAGAATTCAATTGGCCTCTCTCTCCCGTCTTTGCGCTCTGGGTCTCAGCCTCTGAGAGTGTCACAGGACATGCCAAGCCTTAATGCCTTCCAATCTTCTCCCCAACACACACTGTCGCCTTTCATTTAAAGGCCTTCTGACAGTGATGGCCAGCATCTCTGCGCATCTCTCCTTTCTTCCTCTTTCACCATTTATGCTTTCTCTGCCTTTCCCACACTAGTTATCTCTCTTTCTGTGTGTTACTTAAACCATCTGCCTGTCTCCATCAATCACTCAAATTACATCTTTGGGTGTGTTGTGTCCCTTTATTAGCTGTTGTTCACCATCTTCCCTCAGTCAATGACTTCTGTTTTTTTCCACATCATCCCATTTTCAGTTTTTTCCCCATCCTCTGAGCATCTTTACTTTTTCTTGTCTCCTCTTTTCTGCTCCTCTCTGTTCCTGAAACTAAATCTAATGCTGCCTATCAGTGTAGCCTGTGCCTCCCTCCCACCGTCTCCTCATCTCTCTAACAGCTTTCTATCTATTTGTCTCAGTGTCAGTGTTCAACACCTCACACTGCCACTTTAGATTCACTCCCCATTGTGCTTTTCCAGCCTTCCACGCTGGGTTTTCAATGGCCAACAAGAGTAAACACCAGTTACTGAGCATCAATCACATCACATACACCGGCAGAGGGTGAGCGCAACAATTTTGATGTGCTTTTTTCTTTTTAACCACCAGTTTTACTCAGAATATGGTCACAACAATCCGTAACCAGACAACACCCCTGGTGACAGCTTGTGAGCGATTACAAAGTAACTATTTCTTAAATGATTTATATGAGATCATGTCTTTGCAGCAGCTCAAAACAGCTGGAAAAAACATAGAAAATACATAAAAAAAACTGTCACATAAAAACAGAGTTTTGAAAATGAAAATGTCAAAAAATGTGTAAAATATAACAAATCTGAGTAAAGCTAATTCAGATACGTTAAACAACAGCTACTTAAATTATGATAAGTAAAAGGTCTGAAAACAAGAATGAAGTCCAACGAGAAAATATTCCCTACGAGTTTGAAACAATTTGGGATTTTGGGATAGATTTTGGGAGGCTACCATTCATATGCTGCTCCAATCACAGAAGCCTCATTGTAAAGGTGACTCATTAGGCATTCAAATGATGTGTAGTATAATACAACAGGATATTATTAAAGGGTAGAAATAATCTAACATAGAAAAATGCCTTGATTTTTTGTGATAAGTTTATAAATAGGTGTAATATGCCTACAACATTAGCCTTGGATTTTTTAAAAGCCTCTTAGCTCCATATTAATTCAGTCAATTATTCAGTGTGAAGATGGTACAACTTGCCACAACTTGGGAAGCCTACAAAAACTGTCCAGTAATGCTGAAAAAACGTTAAATATTGCTACAGAGCTGTACACAACTGCAAACAGAGGCATCTAATGTCTGGAAATGCTGGACATATTGAGGTCATAGGTAACACCTGCTTCACTTCTTTATCTAGTAGTTTAATAAACTTTTACTGGAGTCATCAAGCTATGCCCACCATTGTGTAAGCAACATAAATATTTACTCTCTGCATTGTGTGTTCATAATCTCCATTGTAAGTAGTTAAAATGGGCTCATCCTTGTTTTACCCATGAGGACCATTTGAACAATCAGCCTTCCCAATCCCAGTGTCTCAGATTAGATAACACTCCACATTACTGTATGATTTTAAAACTTATGTTAATATTCTTAGAAGGCTTTCTAAAATTGATTTAAAGCTTCGTAACACACCATGGGAAATGGTGAAAAACTTAAAACCTGAGAAAAGCCTTGTTTGAATTAAATGTAGTTATCCAAATAACAGTATGAAAGTAACAGGAATCAGGATACTCTTTTACTGCCATGCTACTGCACACACACATGTAATATCTGTGGAGGCTGAACGTATTGATTTCATGCAGAACAGTGTGACATGTTGAGATCATAAGTAACGCCGGCTTTACTTTTTTGATCTAGCAGTTTTCTGCAGGAATCAGGAGAATCCTGCTTCTGGATTTATCTGAATCAGAGCAGCACAGAAGCCTCTTTTCTACTCATACACACTTTGAAAAGCCCTGGACTGCAGTGCAGCATAAATGCCGGATTGAAGCACCTTACTGAGTAGCATTACCTGATAATTTGCCGTTGGTGAGTTTGTTCTCATACTCTTCCTCTCTCCGTACACCATCACCCCCTCAGTCATTCACCAACACACAAATATACACATATGCTTTCTAGTTTTGCTAAAATATAAACATAAATTATTTTTGCCGGGTTAATCCATTCCATACACTTTCATCCCAGTGAATCTGATTTTCATGTCCATGGACACACATTAGTGTGTCTTTGTGAGTGTTTGTGATGCCTTTGTGGTTTGCATGAATGTGATCTCCCTCCTAGTTGTAAATCAGCGCTGTGTTAATTGGTAGGAACAACAGCAACACTTTGGCAGTATATAATGTTTTATGTTTGTTTCTTTATTACCATCTTCAGAGTTCATCGCTGTATGTGTGCTTGTTTGCACATTTATGTGCATGCATGTGTCCTGGCTTGTGTGTGTATATACGCACTGCATTATGATCATAATGAGACACTGTGGATGAGAGGGAACTGGAAAAGCGCAGAGAACGTGTGCATGATAAGCTTCTTAACGATGATCACTCAGTGTGTGAAAGTGTGTCTGCATGCATGCGAGATGCACGTATATGTGTGTGTGTGCTCATCTCTCCTGAGCCTCTCCACTCACAGGCGGGACACAATCAACGCACCTCTCATTTGCAATCGGTAATTAGAATGCTAATTAGCCCCTGGGAGCTAGCGGGAACTAGTGTATTACAAGGGCTTGATTAGGACTGCTCTATTCCTATGGGAGAGATTTACACCTGTATGCTATTGGCTAAAACACCTGTCAGTCATGACCTCTTATCTTGTTTGGGTTTGATTATGACTGAATTTTAAGCAAGATACTGGGATACCACTTACTAAAAGATAGTTGAGTACAAACTGCTCCCAGTAGAAGGAAATTTTAGTCAACTAAAGAGTCAGTATTAGCATTTAAAGGTATATGATACAAACATCAATTTCAATTGTTAATGGGCCAGTAACGGTTTTTGTGTGGGATTCAAGGCAATAACATTTTAATTTAACCAAAATATTAAACTTTACATGGACGTTTTGCTGCTCATTAATGCAACATTTTACATTTAGTTAGTAACATTTAGTTTACAGGCAGATTATTCACAAAGTAGCATTCCTTCGATTTATTAAATTAGTTATTATGCACTGTCATGTTGCAAAGAAGGTCAAGCCCTGGGAAGGTCTATACGGGGGTACTGGAGAGGAGGGTCCGTCGAATAGTCGAACCTCAGATTGAGGAGGAGCAGTGTGGTTTTCGTCCCGGTCGTGGAACAGTGGACCAACCCTATACCCTGGGGGGGGGCATGGGAGTTTGCCCAACCAGCCTACATGTGTTTTGTGGACTTGGAGAAGGCATTCGACCGTGTCCCTCGGGGGATCCTGTGGGGGGTGCTCCGGGAGTATGGGGTACCGGACCCCCTTGTTCGAACTGTTCGGTTCTTGTACGACCGGTGTCAGAGCTTGGTCCGCATTGCCGGCAGTAAGTCGGATTCGTTTCCAGTGAGGGTTGGAGTCC
>JBAMHV010000008.1:6487978-6522785 GCA_037177535.1 Pseudomugil gertrudae
GATGAGCTGGTGAATGTGGCTGGGGAGAGGGAAGTCTGGGCTTCCCTCCTTAGGCTGCTGCCCCCGCAACCCGACCTTGGATAAGCAGTTGAAAATGGATGGATGTTGCAAAGACACACTATACCAGTAATGTGGTTGCATTGCTCTGCTTTTTGTGTATAAAAAGTGACAGTAGTGCCAGTGACACCTGGCAGTGTGCAGTCTGGAGAACCCAACAACAGTGATCCATTTGAACTATGCTAAAGCTCAATTAGCTAGCTGCAAATGAGCAGACTCTTAATACTACATCTTTATCTGCATCCCGAGATCTGCATACACCCTGTGGTGCATCTTCCAGTGTGAAAGATAAAAAAAACATATTCTATTTGCTGTATGAAAATGGAAATAATTGAAACTTCACTCTTATTAGGTTACTGTTTTTGTTATGTAGCATAGCAGAAGCAGGATGTTTAGTATGTGAACAGTATTATCAACACAACACTGCATTTAAACAATAATGAATCAGGAACATTATTATATTCTTTTGTTTACCTGCATCTCTTCTGTTTTATCTTTAACTTCATTTTCTGCCTCTTCTTTCACTGACCAGAGAATCAATCACATTGTTGTCTGTGCTGTTTAGACTGTGGCCATTCTGCAAACCACTAACTGCTCAGGTCCATTTTCTTGTCTCATTTAACATAAGAGTGAGTTGATAACGGCCAGCAGGTCATTCTACCTGCTCTGGATTGTGCTTCTTGCTAGTCCCAACAGTCTAATCTAAGCACGATGACACAAACAGTGATGGACTAGACTATTGCTTCTGCAACTATTTTTTTTTTGATAAGCTGATTGAACGACAGAATCATTCAGACACATACTGTCTCTATTACATTCAATGCTTCGCTTCAAATTAGTTTTTACATGTTTGTCCACTCCTCTTCAGTTGACTGGACTGGGGTTTTCAAGCATCTTTTTAAGCATTGCTTTCTTTTTTATATGATGTTCTCTAAAAATCCCATCAGAGCTTCCAGCAAACCCAGGCGGGAACTTTGACTAAATCCATGCAACATAATGATGCTTTTGTTTTGTTTGGCTTGTGACTTTGCTGCTTATGTATGAGATCCATGTTCTTTTGCAAGCCCAGATTGTTATATTTTTTAAGCTGTACAGCAGACGGACTCATGTCTGACACCAGGATACTTTGGTACATAGAGGGATTTAAGGTCAGCTATCTACCATGCTAATCAAACGCTAGGATGTGCAGAAGCCATACTTTTACAGTCTTGTTCTAATTATACCATGTTGAAGTTTGATGTTTAGCTTTCTAACTGAGCTCAGTGGTCTGAGATGAATATTGCATGACCTAATATTAACGTTAATATGCCTGACTGTTTGCCCAGAGCAGCAAACTGCCAAAACTACTTTTATAGAGGATTTCACACTGATGATGATCAAATAATCAAAGTACATTTGATTAGTAGCACCTTGCTGCTCACCTTCACAATGCCAAAGAAAACAGCAAAAGTGTTGTTTTCACTCATTTTATCCACATATTGGCTTAGTTTGTGTAAAATAATAATGGCAGTCCTCAAAACCTGCTGTCTTAAAGGTTTTCAGTTTTTCCATGCACCAACATACCTGACCTAAAATGATCCAACAGCCTATAAGTTCTGCACAATGACTTACCTGTAGTATTGTGGCCCTCGCTGACTGAAGCTGGACACCAAGGCTCTGCGCATTGGCTTGGGCCTACCTAAGATTAAAACTTTGTGCTAACAAATCAGGAGATTTGTTTTTATTATGTCCAAATAAAGCTTTGGAATAAATCATGTTGTACTTTAACAAATGCATGCAAATAAAGTTTTGCACTATAGATTTGATAATGACCTTGCACCCTTTTTGAGTCGTCTAACTAGTTTTTATTCACATGCTGTGAAAACACTGACATATCTTCATATATTTAAAGCACAAAGAAGCAGATTTACTGTCTCGGATGCAAAGGGAAGCAAACTGAGCTGGCGATATAGAAACTCGCAACAGTAAACAATAAAACTCAACACTCCTGACTATCTCGAGTGTTTCCTTATATCAGTGTTTTATTATTCTGCCTCCTATCAAATCTCGTTGATATTCTGCTGTCTTTGTGTACTGTGGGCTCCAGTGACCATCGTCACAAGCTTGCACGCAGACACACACACATTGACAGTGTGAAGCGTGACTATCGTATCAGGTCTAATTTTCTCCTCCATTCAGCCAGCAACCTTAGACACTATTAGAACACACACACACACACACATGCACACACAACACATTTTCACACCTCCTCACATGCATGCAGACAAGCCCACACACACACACACACACACACACACACACACACACACATATCTCAACTGTGTGACTTCTCTTGCTGTAAGACAGATGTAAGTGGGGTGTCATTGTAGGGTGAACAGACATAGTACTGGGTGATGAAGAGCTGTGTTACAACCTCGCATGTGAGTGTGTGCTTCAGCTTGGCTCTTCTTTGTACCTCCAGGCTGTACTAACTGCACCATGAACCCACCATACATTATAAGCTACTAATAACACCCCCACACACACATACTTAAAGCTCAGCTAAGCACCTTCACTACTGTTCAACACACACTCACACACACTTATCCAGATACATTGCCAGCCTATTCATTATTTGCATCGGGACTCTTCAATATTTCAGCAGACCCTTCTAATCCCATTACTGGGACTCAAAAGTCTGGGTGCTTGCATGTCTCTGTGTGTGTGTGTGTGTGTGTGTGAATATAAGCAAGACATACTAGCTATATTTGAGGCACAGCAAAAGTCTGCTTGAAATGGTGAGAAAGTAAATCAATTTTGGCAAAGGTAAAGAGAAAATGAGAGGATAAAGACAGAGGTGATGAAAGGCTGCAGACTGAAGAGGAAAAGAGAAAAGCAAAGCAAGTAGGAAGGCAAAGAAAAAAAAAACCAAAGAGATAGATTGGGGACTTTACGATGGGCATCTTTTGAGGATGAGAGAGGGTGGGAACTCCTATTGAATTGTTCAAACTGCCTGGCAGTCTATGTGTGTGTTTGCATCCTTGTGAGATCTGGTCTTGTATGGCCACAGCCGGGAAATAGCTGGCAAATTATCCTAGCAACGAAACAACAGTCCACCCCGGTTTGCTTAAAACAGAGAGGAATGTGCATTTTTAGTCTTAAAAAAACAGTCAGTAAAAGGTTTTTATGCAAATGTGAGATCCTGTCCAAGATCTGCCTTATTTTCAGATTATTTTAAAGAGCATACAAACAAAGATGTCCTGTAAAGTCACTGAGAATTAGGAGAACTTGTGATCAATTTTAAGGTCTCTGGGTTCTAGTGATAGAAAATTCAGTAATTTAGTAATTATAAATGATTTGTAAGTTGTTAAGTAATCTTTTTTTAAAAACCTAAGTGTGGTTTTTGTTAATTAATGTTTAACTTTATAACCACAGCAAAAAATAAAATAAAATAAATCACATAAATAAAGTCTGAACATTATGCCACTTAAGATTCACTAAAATATCCACTTTTCCTGATGTATTTGTAATTCAAATCTAGCCCCCATCAATCTCTGTCAATGTAGGCTACCTCTCCTGCACAAACACATTTGTTGTCTGGCCACTTCACATAATGGTAGTCTTTCCATGCATGTGATTGGCCAACTGGCGTGTCAATTAAATATAACGTCCGACCCCTTCTGGGGATCAGCTCTTCTTATTAGGAGTTTGTTTATAGAGCTGGTTCGCTTGTAAATGACACATTGCTACTTTTTAAAAATGTATTTAATTTAATTTGAACACAGATTTGCACAGATCCTTCCTATTCTCAATTCCTGTGTGTCTGTGTGACAAAAAAAGATCGAACCTTCATCTGCTTGCCTTACAGAAAGGCAAAACACCTGAAGAAGGATGGAAGGAAAGAAAGAAAAAAATACTCATATGTGACTGTGTGTGTGTATGTGCATGTCAAGCCACTTCTGCCCACCTTTTTCCAACCTGCTGTTACATATTTAATATGCTGCCAAGCCTGCATATAGACCCCTCATTATCTAACGAAGGACACACACTTACACATTCATGCACACATGCGCATACACGCAAATACACACGCACTGTGCTTCACGTTAGGTCGTAAGAGGAAATGTCACCTTGGTCCCACCAGACGACAAGCGATCAGTAAAACCTCTGACATGACTACCGCTACCCTGAGGAATTACAACCACAGTGTGTAAACGTGTGTGTGTGTGTGTGGGTGTGTAAGAGAAAGAATGAGAGAAAACTGACTAAAAGAAGGAAAAACAGTCAAAGTCAGAAAGTTCAAGTACGTATAAATGTGTGAATGAAAAAAGGAAACAAATAAAACACCTGAAAAAAAGAGGCTTGCTTCAGATTTTTGCGTTTCACTGACAACAAGGACTCTCGTTGAAGACATGAGCTTAACATGTGAATGAAATGTCTGTGTGCCTCAGCTTTGAGTTATTATTATAAGAGGTGAGTGTGAGGCTAGTCGATTTGTCATTCAGCAGCGGCTGGCTATAATACTGTGTAACCCTGCTCTGCTGAATGGCCTGGGACTGCTTTAACAGCCAGCCACACAAGTCGAGGCCATTTCTCATGGTGACTTCATAAAAGTCTGAACCCCGCTCAACCCCCACTTTACCCCAAAACTCCCTACTCGCCCTTTCCACCAGTCCCATCCTTCCCATCATTTCACTGTTCCTCTGCTCCCATATACTGAGCATCAGGTGTTTTTAGGTTGTGTTTAGAGGAATATGAGTTTGTGTTAAAGACAGAAACTTGACTTACCTGAAGTAAAGCGATGAATGAGGCGAGGACGAGAAGCACAAGTAGGATAGAGGGATAAGAAAAGAAAGACAAAAAAACATTGATTCAGCAGGAGAGATAGAAAAAAAGATGACATTTCACTTTGAATAACTGCTGAGGTATATATAACATGAGGTATAATGTTGGTTTCATGGTTACTGTTTTTTGTGTTTATCAGTTATGATAAGTACATCTAAGGTACTAACTTTATCCTTTAATCCCAATTCAATCTGAAAGTTGGTAGAATTAGGTAATTCCTTTTTAAAGGCATATACACATTATTTAGTTGGGTGGATATGAGATGCTACTTTAGGAGTGAAAGCGTTAAGTTACTGCAAGTTACCACTGAATAGTAAAAATAGCAAACCTTCAATCAGCTGGAGCCTAAAAAGAAGTGGAAACAGAAACCTGCTTGGCTGAATTACTGAATGCTATTGATAAACACCCATGTAATCAATTACTTTTATCTTGAGGGGATAAAGTAAATTGATGGGCTCAGGACACCCAACACACTGAAATATGCAGCAGAAACAAGACAAATGCACGGCGTAAACGATACAACTATGTACTGACTGAGCCGACTTGTGAAAGTGGTGTGTGAAAAACAGTACAACACATGTGCCGGTTAAACAGATGAGCCCACCACTGGCTAACTGCTCCTTGTAGACCAATAAAAAGCAAATGCTAGATGGAGCTATATAAAGTAAAAAAGGAAGAGAGAGAAAAAAAGGAAAAGCCAACCACCCTTAAAGCAGATTATGTCTTGTGGTAGGACTGCGAATGGATACCAGGAAAATAAATAAATTAATTAAAACAAAAAGCTCATTAGCAGATAATAAGGAGTTGAGGGTGTGCCATCAGGTGTGGTGAATGGTAATGGAAATAGCCCAGTATGCCCACTGTGCTGCTTCTTCTCCATGTGGAGGGTGAAGCCTTGTTGTGGTTTGAGCAGTGGAGGCCACCTTCAGCTAACAGCTCCTGGTAGACCTATAAATTTACCTTCATAAACAGAAGAGACTGGGATCGTTGGGCAGAGGAAGGAGGTAAAGGAGCATAAAGATGGAGCAGGGACAGACAGAGGGAGGGAAGGGTGAAAAGAAGTGAGGACAAAGAAAAGGAAGAGAGGGAGAAGGAATGTGAGCATGAAGAAAAGATGAAAGGAAGATGTAGAATAAACATGCAATAAAGAAAAAACTTCCCTGTTCCGTTTCTACTTTTTCTCTCCTGTCTGCCTCCACATCACACTTCCCCCAGCTTCCTCCCAGTTTAATCTCTTTGCTGAATTCCATTTTTCTATGTTTATTCTGTTTTATCCTTTCCACAACTCTTTTTAACTTGTCCCCTTCTCTCAGATGTTTTTCTCTCATGTCTCCTTTAATCTTATGCCCTCTTTCTATTCACACTAACTTTATTTCTTGCATATTGTCCTTTCATTTCTACATTTATTTCCTCTCATCACGTCTCATCTTCCTTCCGATAAGAGCCTGCTTACAGATTAAAACCTTTGAAATACCTTAAAGTGAAAATGTGCGTGACTAGGCTGGTTTCATCATTAGCAGCGGCTCTACGACTCATTGGAGTGACAGGCCTCAGAGGGGTAACCCACGGCAACCCCGCTAAACCCAACTTCTTTTTCTCAGCCAATCACTTCGCCAGATGGCGGCGGGTCATCCAGGAAGTAGGAAGTAGAGGTCGACCAATGAAAAAGCAAGCCTGGCCTCTCCTGCTGACCCGTGACACCTTCCTCCAACAAAAACAGACCGGACCTGTCCATGTGTGCGTTATTCTGTGTGTGTTTTTGTGTGTGTGAGGAATGAGAGCAGACGGGTGTCCAGTCGCCCATCCCCAGCCAGACAAAAAGAGACCTTCCCCATCTTTGTTTAGTGCTTGGATACACACACACCAAAGAACCATCTGCATGTTTTAGTGACCAAATGTGCATTTAAACTTCCCGGCTTTTGCTTTATGATGAACAAAAACAACACACAGACAGACAAACAGACACAAGTAACTAAGCATATGATGCTGAGTGTCTGATTAAAATAAACTGGAAAAACAAAACAAAAAATTTAACACCTTGATCAAATAAAGTAGAAGGAAACTTGTCCGATGGCATGAATGTTTCATTACCTCTTCACCATCCCTCCTCCAGCCATCACCAAGCAAACAGCTGAGATGATTCTTGTGGAGGAGAAATTAGATTTCTATCTCAAATCCCACAAAGTGAAAATGTCTTTTCCCAACAACCTAATCTATTTGTGTTTGTTTGACTTTCCAAACACTGCGGGAGTCTGTGTGTGTGTGTGTGTGAAGGTTTTGGTGGGCTCTTTGTGTGTCTTTTGAAATCAGCTGGAGACTTCATGGAGAAGTGAACCTCCCACTAAGACATTTAACCATTAATAGTTTTACTGTGAAGGCTATCAGACTCTTCCTCACTCTTTCTCACACATGCATGCACAAACAGACATACAGAGACATAAAAGGATACCAGCAGATCTATTTGTCATTTTTAGTATCTGGTTCCACATTTCAAATACAACCTTTTTGTTAAGTAAAGTAAGTCGTCTTGTATCAATAAGTGAAGAAATCTGACTTTAGTTCACATTTTGAACTATTTTATAACACAGCAGTGACTCTGAGGCTATCGTAAGTCATAAAATCAAGCTTTATGTGACATTAGGTCCTGCTTAATGCCTATAAAAACCTTATTTCTTATTCAAGAAAAAGGATTTGACTGATGTCATTTCAGTTTAATGGCACTAAGAACTTAGCCAGGACTCTGGCTATGATAGAGACAGAACATCTTCTTAAACTGTATGTCCTTAGCAGGCTTTTGAACCTACATATTCATCTGTGCTCCAAATAATTTGCCACCCCAGGGGAATCTTTACCCCATCTATCCCCTTCTCTCCTTGGCTTTTTTCTCTTTTGCGTCATCCCTCATTCCTTCTTTTACTTCTTTCCCTCATCTGTCCTCTGGACCCAGAATGCTTTGAGTCTCTTCCCTGCTGCCTTTGAACTAAGATCAGAGGAAGCATTTTGGCTCATGCATGCTGTGCTGCCGCTCGTTCAGGTGCAAGAGATCGTCTGCTGTTTTGATTGTGAGTTTCTCCTGTAGAGACTGATATGTTTTACTGTATGTGTGTCTCAGACTCATGCAAAAAATCTGACAGGGAAATTCTAACCTGTGTGACCCCAAGGGGACTGCTAAGTTCAGTACACACACGCTATAATAGTGCACACTGTGTGCTCTTCTGTGTCCTGTTTGCTGTACTGATCTGTCTCTTACTGAAAATGTATGAAGCCTTGTGAAGGGTAGAATCAGACAAAAGATTAGCGAGCAGATTAAATCTTACACTGGTTAAAAACATGTTATCAAAAAGAAGTGTGCTTTATCATTTCTAGATACAATCAAGTTGTCCAGTCAATAAACTGAAAATACTTTCATTTGTAATTCTGTTTCTTTGTTAAAGGCAAAGATTTTTACAAAATCTTCTGTAAATGTAGTAAATAACTGAGCATGTATTTGAAATAAGAAGATAAAACAGATAAATGGGCAGCAAAATGTTTATTTTCCATTTTAAAAAGTCCTCCGTAATGCAATGTCATGTCGTGTTCTGTAAGGTTTAAGCTACATTAAAAAGGCAGAAAAAAACAGGTAGGTGGAGAACAGCCTTAAATGCTACCTTTTACACCTGTCACGAGCCAAGTCAACTGTGTTTACACAATATTTATATCTGACACACACTCAAATGGACACACACATGAACACAAAGAAACAGGCAGCCATTGCAAACAAGCGGTTCCACAAACTAGCTGCAATTTTGTGTAAATTTCTCCTTAAAGACAAACACGCACACACATGTGCACGTCCACACACACACTCAGTTCTGTGTATATTGTGCAGCTATCATATAGTTGCTGTCAAAGCCAGTGCCAATTATGACCATTAGGAGTCCCATCATGTCACTAGCTGTCCCTGCACCACCACCCCCTGCATCTCCTTCCACTTCTCACTCAGAGACCAGACCCTATAATCTAACCTCACTTTGCTACCATCACACATGTACACACACACACACAAAGTCACATGCATGCTTTTCTACCTCAATTTTCTTTCTTTTTCATGTAGACAGAGTCAACTGGATCTGTGAGGTGCAGATTCAGAGAAGGAAATGTTCTACTTGTGCAAATATAGACAGTAAAAAAAAGAAATAATAAAGAAATTTGTTTATTTGGTTTTCTTTTTATTTAACTTTACAGTAAAATATTATGGTGGTTAACAAACTTTGACAAAGAGGGCTGTTCACTGAGTTCACCTTGGATTTGTTTCCTTGCACAACTTGCACTGTCCCACCACCTCCTACAACTGACAGCAGCACATGTACCTGAGTCACGTTTTCATTTTGTGAACTGGACAGAAACGGAAATGGTTATGAAAGTATGGAGCGCACGGAGAGACGTGCACTTCACACACTTTCTGAAAGTGCATGTGCTATAAGTTGAGACCTGTCATTAAGAGAAATATGCACATTTCCTGTCAGTCACGGAGCTTTTGTGTTTAGACAGAAGCAGACTGTGTGTGTGTGTGTGCGTGTGTGAGCAGGAAGCCATTAGTCCAGTAGCCAAGGGCTAGACAGTAGTTAAGCCACCTGTTTCAGTTAACAGGTACCTCTTAGTTTATGAGTCTAAACAGTCTGTTTCCTATGGTGAGAGGTTGTATGTGTCAATAACTTCAGTTCTAAAGACTTTCTTTAGTGGCATGTGTGTGTGTGTGTGTGTGTGTGTGTGTTGTTTAGTTAGACGTAATATTTAAACTATGTACATGTACGTAAAAAGTCTTGAGTCATCCCCCATTTCTTTATAAATTGCTGTAAAAAGGAAAATTGTGTGGTTAATTAAAATAAAGAAACATGAATTACCAGTAAAACATTTAGACACATTTTCCCATTAAACTTGATGGAAAGTGTGTCCAAACTTTTGACTGGTTCTGTAATATAGTTTACAAGGACAAAACTGTTAGTCAGGATTAGGTAACCATCTTTTATTTAACATTGCTTAAATTCTCTTAGAAAAATGTTCTTGTAATTTCTTTCAGTTGTCTTCAGGCACATTTATTCACCGTCTTCTCATTTTAAATACATTTTCAACAAACACTAGTTGGATCAACTGAAGGTCTAAATGCATCTCTAAAAACCTCTCTGAGGTCTTAGATGGTTTATTTTAATATTTCCTCATGAATTCATTTTAAAGTAATGTCCATTTGCTTGTAGCCATTTCTTAATTCAACCTTTCCACCCAGAAGTGTCCTGATATATCACAAGGTCACACCCCACACCATCCTGAAATCACCTCAGTGGGCAAAAACCAGTTTTCTCTGAACTCTTATTTTATTTTGTATCTGAATAAAAGAAAGGGAAGCAAAGTCTTTTTTTGACAGGTTGCTACTAACAAAGTGTCTAAACAATTATTTAATCTTATTTGTTTGCTAGGATGTCTTTGTTTTGCTTAAAAAATGTGCCCTTTTTATACTTGAATGTTATTGATGTCAGTGGTAAATATCTTAATTAGTACACAACAAAATATCTCTGGTACACATACTGGACTAAAAATCTGTGATAAACCATGCAATGTCTAAAGACTGGAGGATATATAAAGACTAGAAAAGGATAACTAGAAAGTATTTGATGCAAAGTATAAAAACGTGGTACAAGACGTTTGCACATGACTGTATCCGAGGAAATACATCAAAATGTGGGAAATTATGGAGGAGGAACTTTAATTTAATACTGAAGGTGGAGAGGATGTTTGGCAGAACTCTTGTAAAATGTCTGAAAAACACACATTTATCCACTTTTTTGTCTGTTTTTCTGAAGCTCTACAGCAGTGTTGTTGGAGCTGGCAGTCACCTGCATGTTGCTGCTAACACAGTGTCAGGAATTGACATTTCTCTGCTTTTTAAGCATTTCAACAACCAAAACTAAACCCGCACTGCATCACCGCAACATTATACAGAGGGCCAGCAGCTTTCAGATAATTTGTCTACTAAATTTTTTACACAAGTTTTGAGTTTATGTTTTCTTTAGTGTAACAGAGAAAGGTCCCTATTTGAAAAAAAAAGAAGAGAGAACGTTTTATGTTTAAGTACCACAGCAAGTGGTATTAGCTCAAACACACAGAGAACAAGTCTGCACACATGCACACACACATACAGGTGCAGCCCCCTGTCGAGTCCCAGTGTGTGTCATTAGGACTATCAGGACCACTCTAGAAGGATTAGTGGACTGTTAGAAGCACAAGGCTTCACACACACAGTGACAGATCACCACTGAGTTGTCTACACACTGCTGGACACCAAATCCCTGCTCGTAGATGTGTGTGAAAGAGAGAAGGAGCACGTGCCAGCATCTTGTGTATCATGCTGTGAGTACTGAGCAAAGATATCAGTATACCGCTGAGCCCCTAACAGAGCTAATCCATCACACACACACAGATGCTGATACACACATTCACACATGCACAATACAAACACAAGTTTCACTCCATCTGCATTAGCACATTTCATAATTATTTTCTCAATATTCCCAAAAGTCAGTACAACATTTCTGTAAGCAAACTGTATTTTTCATGGTATTGTTGTTGCAGTTTTTCTTTCCTTTGGATATTTCTATTTAAAACAGTAAAGTGGGGGGAAAAGGGGGGTTAAATAAAATGAATAAACACCTAATTCTCTTGACTTTCGGAGGTTATAAGTTTGAATGAAGATGTGAAAGATCCCAGATGGCTCCTTCTTAATTTGTTTTTTCTTTCTATTTTACCTCAGTGTCTAATGACATAACTACCAGTTCTGGAGAGTCGATAAAATAAGTATAAAAATAGAGAATAAAGAAAAATAAAAAGAAGAGAAGGGGTGGTGGGATAATGTAGACATGGTGGAGCTGGGTGTAAATGCATCAGAGGCGGCTCATACAAAAGGAGCTGATGTGTGTGGCTCTATTCGAGGCTGGTGTTTTGTTCATGTGTGTTTGTGTGTGTGCTTGTGGGAGGAACTGCCCCTCTTTCAGGGGTAGTTGGGTGGAGGGTTGGGATGCATTAAGCTCCCTTATAGCAAGCTGAGCGCAGCCACAGAGCCAAGGGGATGGTCATTTTGCTGTTCTCACTGTTTGTGTGTGTGTTGGGGTGGGTGGGGGTGGGGTGGGGGGTGTCTCTTGCTGGCGACAACTTCTGCCTCCTCTTTTTTGACCATTCTTCTGCTACCCCAGCAGCTTTTCTTTAGAGTTAAGACAGCCTGCAGCTGAGGGTGGGACAGGGTGGCTTGGTAGAGGAAAATGCTATAAGGCCAAACTAACCCTCTGCAAGCCCAAAAGGATTTAGTTATTATAAAGAACACTCAGAGACTCAGGAAGATGAGAAAAACTTCATATATTTAGTTGTTTTCCTTTTCTATGAGCCATCAGAGATCTATGGTGAATAAACAGCTAAACCCACTGTGGTGAGTAAAAACTCACCCATGATAGAATAAATGTAAAATCATGTTTGAGACACACTAAAATCATGGAATGTACAAACGTGTGCAGAACACTGGTGGATGGGAAGAAAATGAAAGAAAGATGGATGCAACAATGGGGAGAGAAACGATGAGGACAGGATGAAAGCGGTCTCTACTTTAAAGTGGATTAGGGGCACACAGTGCTGAAACAATGGGAGGTGAAAAATCAAATTAGCCCTCCCGAAACATCAAACGAGGGAGGCCAGGAATAGCTAAGCTTCCTCTGCTGCTAATCTGTTGACTCAATGTGAACGAAACATGCCGCTATTCACCAGTGAAGACAAGCTGTTCTGCTTCTCTTCTCTTCGCCACTGTGTGCTGTGTTTAACTTCTTTTCTCATCTTTCCACTATTTGCTCCAGCCTCATCCTGTTCTGCCTTTGACTCTCGGCTTCAAAGGCCTCGGTACTCAGGTGCAGCTGAAGGCTACAAAATGTTGACTGCCCAAAATGTTGCAGTGCGGTTACAGCAAAAAGAAAATACCCTCATTGAACTGTCCATCATGGTTTGTTCTTTGGTCCTCAGTTTTGTTCTTCCCTGCAGTCACCTGCGTTTTTCAACTTTGCTCATTGTACATATTCCATGTCTATATTGTGAGATCTGTGTTCTGGTGGTCTTTCATCTCCTTCTGTCAGAGGCACTAACCCCCAGTGATCTTACTTCAGAGGAGTAAAACATACATAGAAACTCTTCATGTACACACAACTTAAAACCAGGAAGGATGATAATGATGTGCTGACTTCATCGAAAGAAAACCATAACTTGTGTGTAGTGTGAAAATCCCTGCGTCTAATGTAGCTTTTCCTCTCGTTCTCCCTCATTTACATTCAGCAATAAATAATTAGATTTTTCAACTAAACAACATGAAACTATTTCATACTGGCATCAACAAACATAAACCCAGTAGCAAAGACTTTCGCTTGACACTCAAGGGCCATGCCCGGTTGTCTGCGGCCCCCAGACTCCCCTCACAAAATGACTTTCTCTCCCTCCACCCCTCCCACAGTTCCCAGTAAAGAAGAATGCCCCAGCAGCGATGCATGTTCCATTGTTCACGCTCTGCCTCCAATTTGCTCTCCACATTCTGCGGCCTCGGCCGAGACGTTACGCTGGCTTAAGGGACAAATCGCACACACAAAAAGGGAGAAAAAGACAGAGCTGGAGGGGGGGTGGGAGGAGAGAAGAGGGAGATGGAAGGGAGTGAAAGGGCTCTTCACAGCAATGCAATTATAGTTCGCATTTAAAACTGGTGAGGTTTTGTGGCTGCCTCGCTTGCTCATTCTCTCGCCATCTCCCTCCGTATTTTAGCGGTGAGGCTAATAGCCATAGCCGCGGCAATTTCTACGGTACATGACATTAACATGGTAGCGTGTCGCCGACAAAGGGAGGTATTCAAAGGCACTTAAAAAGGAGACGGCGGTTTCGCCTGGTTAAGTAGGCCTCAACCTGCCAAGGTTGCAGGACAGACGGACAGCTAGTGTGTTTATTACCCAAGCCACCTAGGGAGCGATAACAGAGGAAGATAGTCAGAAAGCAATAAGCAGTGACATCCTACTATTTGCCATTCTTGCGTCTTCCCCTTAAGGTCTGTTACCAGTGACTACTTTAAATATGCACAGCTGAGAGTGCGAAAAAGTCACATGAGAGAATGAAACCTTACCTCAGATATCCAAGAAGAATGTAGACACTTAAAATGACACCATAAAACAACCTGACACAGGGAAAAAGATTGGGTTTCATTTTACATACAAGTAGAATTCAACACATATAACTGGGGACCACCAACTATGACAGCTGCCCACACTGGTAGTGTTCATACGAGCAGAAAGACAATACATGTTATGGAAGAGTCCGACTGTGTATGTGTGTGCATGGGAAACAGGTGGCCAGTTTTATAATTTGCCACACAGTAGCAATGACTTTTTTTTGGCCTTATCTGAGTGTTACCCTGACTAATCTGAGTGAGCATGTGTTTGCCTTGATGCCTACTGCTTTATGTGGGCTTGAGATGAAAATACAATTACAATATTGTGTCTCTGTAGGGATAATCCCAACAAAGGGAACTGGGTTAAATTCAGCAAAACTGAGTTTGGTAATGATGCAGACAAACGCAAAGATTATGTCATGGGTTCTGCAGAACCATATCACATCTTTTATTAAATGTATCCTCTGATAAATAAAATAAAACTTAACATGTTGCAGAAAATACATCCCTTTTTGTATTTGTCCATGAAAGAGAGGCGATAATTGTTTACCTTCTTTACATTTCACCCTAAAAATGAGTAAAACCCAGAACGTTGGGTCTTCTTCTTAAAATATCTCACGCTTATACGGCTGCACAAGAAATAAAATACTTGTGTTGCAAAACTTAAGAGCACACTTCTAAAGATTTATTAAAATATCACTATAGTTCAGTCTGTAAGAAAGATACTGATGCTTTTTATCTCAGAAACACACTTATTGTGAAGGATGTGAGAGGTGAATATGGGGGCAGAGGAGCAGAAGGCAGAGTTAGTCAGTGACTGTGCATTAGACACAAAAGACTTTTCTAAAAGAGAGACTTTTAGAGGGACAAAGAGAGAAAGAAACGGCGGAGCAAAACGGCTGCCCGGACACAGAAGAGGAGGAGGAGGAGGAGGAAGAAGTGGGGGAGCAGGCAAAAGGCGAGGGTAAACTCCCATATTCACACACACATGCACACGCACACAACAAGGGAACCCCTGCTCCATTGAAAAGACCATCTGTGGCTTGAAATGGATGAGTGTTGTGAGTGTGTTCAAAAACATTTCAGTTTTAATTCATGTGTCCCCCTGAGTGGGCGGAGCAAAGAGAGGAGGAGGGGGGGAGGCAAGAAGACGAGAAAGGTCCTGCTTCTCCATCCTAAAGCTTTCTTTTTTAAAAAAATGGGGGGAGACCGTAAACAAATAAATGAGAGATATGGAGGGAGTGTGTGTGTGTGTGTGTGTCTGTGAGGACCCCTATAATGCTGGGCCTGCTACACAAACCAAATTACACGGGGCGAGGTGGACAGACACAGCTATTTTGGAGACAAAACCAGTATGAAATGTGGCATTAGGGACACATGGAGTGACTAACTGCGACAGACATTTAGGACCAGCTTAGGAAATTTACCATGTCCACTTAAAAAGCCAATGATTTTAATGCCATCTTCAGTATTTTGCTTTGCCTTGAATGACAGAGAAAATTAAAGGTAATCTTAAGAAATAGTTATTTTTGTCACAAATCTATGATCACAAATCAGCTTAAAATAACATGTTTGATCTTTATCTAGAAGTCTGAATTTGAGGATATTCATATTAAAGAAAAATGTACTTTCACTTCAAGTCTTCAGGTTTGTAACTCTTGCTAAATCTCTCTCCACCCCCGTCTCTCTCTCCGTTTGTGTCTCCCTCTCTCCAGATTGAGTGCCGCAAATTCATTTGCAACCCCCTCCATGTCAATTAATTAAGTGCACGCTTTTCTTTGGCCATGCACGCCAATTAGCATGAGATAAATATGCATTAGTTGAATTATCTCATCTTGTCATTTACTCCCCCTACTCCCCCCCCCGCGCCCCTGTCCCCATGTTAACGCTAATTTGCATCATGAGTATTTTTAAATGCGTGTTAATTAGACTCAGGTATTAGGATTTACCTTGATATGGGACCTCAAGAACGTGTTCAAGTGCTGCTGGAACCTGACATATTTTAATTAAAGGATATAAATGACTTGGAAGAGGAGGCCTTTTGCACAAGCATGTAGTAGGAGTGAGGTTTTCATTTTGTTAATTGCTCTGACAATAAGAGAAACAACAGCAGACGAAGTTGAGGTTTCTGACCTTCCAAATATTCTGAGCTGTTTCCTTTAAATGAAAAACACTACGAGCACTTTTATGCTGGGCCACTTTTACAGCTGAAAAATGTGATCCCATCCCATAACACGATGCCAATGGCCTTCTCCAAACTTCCTGCAAGATAATCAAATAATGGGCCCAGAAGTCGATTTTCTCTAATAGGCGTAGGAGCAATTCAAACGATAGACTTCATAGCATTACATCACTCACAGAGCACTCTGACAAGCCATTTACTGACAATGAATTACCTCACTGCCCATAAAAACTAAACTAATGTGAAATATCACATATTTTAATCAACTTGGAGGAGGGGAGAAAAGAATTGCTCTTCTCAAATATTTGGACCAAGGCCGGACATTTTGGAGGCGAGCCTTAATTAAATTAACATGGAAGTATATTTGATTTGTACTCATTAAAACCTCTGGGCTTTATGGTGTAATTCCTAAAAAGTATCATGAGGGGTTAACAACTCACAGAAAAGGACAGAGTGGCTTCTTTAATTACATTTGTGCTGTGTTTTATTGTGCAAAGCTAAATTCGGGAAAGTGATTCTTCAACAGGTTCTTAGTGCTGCTCAGCCTTAAATCAAAAGCTTCAACTAAAGGACGCTGCGTTTCATTTACTGTTTCAGTAAAGTTAAGTGAGGAGAGGAGGAGGATGGATTGGGTGTCTGCACCTCATACATTCCCACACACATAAACTTAGAGTTAAGAGTCATTCCAATGTGGACTTACTCTTAAAGAGATCAATTACCTCAAGGAGAAACTGATCACATTTGGAAAGGTGGGAAAAAGTAAAGCAAAGAATGAGATGTTAAAGGAGTGTTACGATAACGCATCAGGAAGAGAGTCAATGTGAAAAAAAGCAGATATGAGACGATATGTGACCATAAAATGTTAAAAGACATTATTTTATTAAACATATCGGATTATTGTACCTGCACATCCCTGCAAGGTCTGTCTTTAGGTGTACATCCATGTTTTTGTTTGTAAGAATTTAACCATGTGAGATTTTCAGATACAAAAAAGGAAAACTGATTCATACAGATCCCCGAGGCACGCTGCCAAACTGCATTTCAACATCATGTCACGGTGAAATGTGTCAACATGTGCAATCTGACGTGTTTGCTCAAGAAATAGCTCCCACTAAAACAAAGTCATTTTGAGCTGTTCCGGCATCATTTAATCACAGGTTTTCCTTTCTGTTCTTATAGGAGGCATTAAAAGCTGCCAATAATTTCTTCTGGACCAAATTCCTCACAGGCCTTCCATCAAGAATTTGTTCTGAGAAAGATTAAAAGAGACAGTTTGGAATAAAAGGAAGGGGACTGTTAACTGGCCAGTGCTGCTTGGCTGAACGAAGAGTTTTCTCTTGTAACAAAGCCTGAAATAAAAACAAAACAAAACAAAAACATTGTGTCACTTTGTGAGACCTCTTGCCTCTTGACCTCCAGAGTCCTCTGTCCAAGATGAACTACTCAGGCACAAACTGACAAGACCTCCCACCTTCTCTCTGTCTCTCTGACTTCCTCTATCCCTCTCTCTATCATTTGTCCAGAAGAACCAAACAATAGTAAAAAAAAATTTAGTTTTTAACGATGCCGCTCTTCTTTGTTTCTGAAAAGGGCCATCTTCCTCTACAAGACTCTGATTTCTGTGAACAAAGTGAGTGTATTACAGCCAGCGTGTGTATGTGTGTTGTGAAAGCAAGTGGTCTGTTCTCCCCATTTGAAGAAAGAAGCAGCTTGTCAGCATTATCAGCTTTCCATCTCTGAATCAGAGGCCACTGCAGAATGAGCACCTGGTTTTACTGGTGATTTAGAGTAACAAGCTTTGACAATAAACTTAAATTGAACATGCTGAATTCTGTCTCATAAGTGGACGTTTCAGACTGAAAAAGCTGAGGAAAAAAAAATAACATGCAGGGAAAGAAAGTGGGTGGACAGTGCAAAGGGGATGGGTCACTTTGTGTGTAGGGAGGAGGGTGTGAAAGGCTGAATGGGGGGCGCCTGTTGGAGGCTGAATGCCACCACCCAGTAGGCCGTGAAATCAGAAACCTTTGCCAACAAGACAGCCACCCGCACACCAGCCGCTGTTTGGTGTGTGTGAGAGTAGTGGGACTCCTCTAGGGAAAGCGCAGTCATGCAAGGTATCACCAGCTCCTCCTCCTGCTACCTTCTGTCACTCCATGTCCTCCTTCCTCCTGCTCAGACTTCCTCCTCATCACAGACCCGTATCTCTGTGTTTTACTCAGTGTGGCTCTCACACACTCATACAATGAGATTGAAGTTTTGCACAGTACATTGGGCTTCACACGGAAGAGCTTCAGTGTTTAAAAAGATTTTCTGAGTGATGATTCTGATCCAACAAAAAATGGTTTTCAGCTGAAGAAAGCTGAAGAGCCACATGCTTTACCAGCTTACAACTCACTTCAAACAGGTCATATCCATCCAAAGACTGGCTTTAATAGCAACCTGACATTTATACCATGAGGTTTAAGGGAGATCATTGGCTAAATACATCAATGCCAATTGTAGTGGCAACGTAACTTAAACAGTACGCAAAGTTTCTGACTCGTGACGAAGGAAAAAACTTCACCGGATACAAAAAATTTACCTCCGTTTATAAAAAAAGGTCCAAAAACAAAGTCCTGCATTCCTAAAACTACAGGGACCACCAAACAAAACAAAATATAAACAAATACAAACATATATTTACTTAATGTCTGTTTTACGGTCAGAAAAAATGTAGCTTCTCACCCTGCTCCATCTACAAAAGTAAAGATGCATGCGCTATCAGATGCCAACAGCCCCTCTCCTATCCTAAATGCAGGACATTACAAAATGATCGATTTAGCTATAAAAGACTAAACTATAAACCTATGCAGATAATAAACAAAAATCCAGAGAAAAAATATGTATTATTTAACCTCAAAATTATTCTATTACAAAGTTATGTATTAAAATAAACATAATGTATGTATGGCTCTAACACCAATGTTTACATGAGTTTTGATTCCTCTTTAATTCAGAAAAAAACTTTAAAATGTCCATGTAAACACCTAATCCTATAATTCTCATTTTAAATCCGAACTAATTAATTCCTGTATCATTTAAACACCCATTCCACTTTAAGTTCTGCACATGCTCGTTTACCTTGTGACCTGACGCACATGCGCAGTCTCCCGTCACCAGTAATCTATACTCCTTCAGCTGCTGAAAAAAGTGAAGTAATATGCTCGTGTTGAGCTGGTACTTCAAAATATAATCAACACTGAAGCGAAAACTGTACTTAACATGTTATCTTCTATGGTATAGCTGAAAAGAACCAGGAAGTGTATTTCTGGTATATGTGAGTACATCACTTCCACCCTCTGTCCAATCAGAACCTTTCACAACCCCCAGATCTAAAGAAGAACCAGGAGAAGGTAAATAAACATTTTGGCTTGTGAGCCTCATTTTGGAATTACTATTTCTAACTGAATGGAGAAAACTGTAATTTGGAATTTTTTATTTCAGAAGAATTTATTCCAAATAAAAAAAAAACATGTAAGTGTAATTATTGAAAACAAAATGACACAAACCAATAGAGAGATGCCACACAGTATATTTTTCATTTTTTGAAACAAAAGTTGTTTTTTTAAGGTTTATTTGTCTTTTTGAAAAAGAAAAACTGTGAGAATGTCTCACTCTTCCCTTCTTTTCTTTTATCCTTTAACAAACCATCCTCTTTTCTTGGCGTCTCAGTTAGTGGGCCTGATTACCATGCTGCTGGTGACTATTCCCCTCTTGTCTCACTCTCTCTCTTTCTAAAGGGTACTTAATAAAATTCTGAGTCTGGTCTTTGTGTGTGTGTGTATGTGTGTGAGTGTATGTGTGTTTAAATAAAAGATAGACAGAGAGGTAGGAGCGGCAGAAAAGCCTTTCCCTGTTTTGTTGTTCTCTCCTTCTCTAAAGAGTACTTAATAAAATCTCAAGTTTTGCGAGGCCATGTCACAAAAATAAGGCACGCACACACACACACAAGTAGATCCAGGACTCTTGATCTCCATCAGAGGGGAGGAGTATAACATTCTCACAAACTAGATTCACTTCCATCTGATTTCATCCCACCAAAGTAGATAGCTGAGGAAGCGAGGAAAGCAAAGTAATTATGCTTTGTGTTTAGAGATATTAAAAAGTGATGTTGGAGAATGCTCATTATGAGAGACAAAACGTGACAAAATCACCTTTTGAAACAGGATTTAAATATATGCAAAGTTCTCACTATTAAATAAATACTTTCAATTAAAAAGTGTAATATCAATTCCAATATTTCTACTATGTGCATCTGTGCAGAGAACATCCACAACTGACTTCTAAATCATTCATTATCATGATGCCTCAGCACAATGGATTGAAATAAAATCAGGAAAGCAGCACATACAAGTAAGAAATACTTCCAGTTTCCATCTGTGCATATTCTGGCAAATAAATCTCGAGGGAAATGACAAGCAGCTAAATTATATAAAAGCTTTAAAAAATTAACCCATTTCAAGATGGTATCTGTTTAAACTTTCTGGAGGCCATTGCTGGTATTAGCTGGACATGTTTCATAATCTTGGTCAATTGGTAAAAAGTATATGTGTATTGTATTCTTCTTTATCATTTGAAGCATCAAATAAGTCATCTGTTGCAACCAAATATAGGCTTCCTTAATGCGGGAAGACTAATGACTTTAGTATTAATGAAACTCTTTCTTTCCCAAGATGAGAAATTAATCAAGGATAAAGTGGAAGCGGGAAGATATTAAAAGTTTAAGTGGGGCTAAGTAATTAATTATCCTTTCAGAAAGCATTTGACAAGGATAAACTCTTACAAATATTCATACAGTGTCCCAACAGCTATCACAAATATAAGACTGTATCCATAGGAGTGTACGGAGGCAGAAAAAAGTAGAGATGGAGGGATGGAGAAGAGGGGTAAAGATGAGGTGAATGGAAGCGAGTGAAGTGTTTAATTTCTTCTTTTTAAGGAGAAAGGGAAACTAGACAGTGTAGGGGGGAAAATGGAAAGCTGTAATAAAGTAGATGACATGAGGAAAAGGAAAAACAAACATGAGATAAAGGAACACGAAGACAAACAGTGTAAAAAGAGGAAGAGCTGTTTTTTTTCCATCCACCTTCCTCTCTGTTTCCTCCTGACAGCCTCTTCTGCTTGCTTATTCTCCCCTCGCAGTTAAATTATTCAGGACCACTTCTGCAGCATGCTTGATTAAGTTTTCATTTCTGCAAATTACCATTCGGAAACGCGCTACGCTACTGAATCACATAACCACTACAAGCGACAAGGCTGTTTACCTGCTGTCATATGCAGAGAAAGGGAAATGTGCAAAGGGAAACAAAAGCAGCATAAATGATCACATTATACCTTAATCATTTCTTTGTATTGTTGTGATCACACCGTATTGCAAACTTCTTTGTCAACAATGTTAATTCTGTAACATTTGTGCACATTGAAATTGAATAGCAAATTAGAAACAGAAAAAGGAAAAACATGAAAGGAATGGCAATAGATGTGAAGAGAGTGTAAGGAAGAGTTAAAGGCTGCTGTTTTAGTCTCTAATCTACTGTACATTCATAGTGATGGACTGTGATTGCACAAGCAGTCAATAGGTCCCATTTGGAAGAACAATGAGAGGAAGACCAAACATTATGCCCCCAGTTAAACCCCCATTAGTGTGAATGCACTCTGGTCACTTTTCAGCAGTTTAACATGTTCAACACTTTTATTGCAATTGCAATGAGATTTTCTGCCTCTAATCTGTTTTTGCAAGTATTATAGGGTGATATGTTTCTATACAGAGCTTATGTTGTAATGTTTTATGTTTATAATCTGGTCTGAGCCACCTCTGACAGGCGAGACTTTGGATATGTGCATCAGCTGGTCTTTACATTCAAACCAAAGTGCTGAGGTATACCAGTATTAAAAATAATCATTGTTTGAAAAGCTTTAAACATGGTTGCAATGCACATGTTGTGATTTATTCTTAACTGAATCAATATGTAGATTGGGGTTTCTTTTGAACAGACACAGTTTCATCCTATTTTAACTGAAATGTAATTGCCTGAAAGAAAGGAAAACAAATAAATTTAAGATCAGTTAAATCATTTTCTATATTTCTTTCTATTTATTTAAAATTGATATTGCAATAATAGTACAAGTAGTGTAAATCTGTTCTCTTTGTGTTATGACAATATTTTTCAGTTTTACAGGAGAACTCCAGATGGTTACATTGTCTGAAAGTCTCGTTTCATCTCTTTGCAGAACAGGTGGTCTAAATGCAGGGGTCTGAACAATTGTCACTTTGCATCACCCCCCCGCAGTACATCCTGCATGCAGCCCCATCATGACTATGATCAGCATGTAGAAGGGTTCCTCCAGGGCAACGCAAGCAGCAGTTAGGGAAATGATGGTGGTTAAGAAGAAGAACATGCGTGTTTAGGCCTTGGAAAGGCAGCAGGAGGTGTGTGAATGATCTGTGTGCTTGGGCTTGCAGATGGACTCGACAGTGGGATATGCATCTACGTTGCTGTTTCTGGAAGCACGGTATGATTACCAAAGGGCAAGGTCCTAGGTAGGGTGAGGACTACAGCTGTGCATAATGCATATACTTGTGTGTGTGTGTGTGTTTGTGGTGTGTGCATATTCGTTTCTAAGGCTCTCTAGGACAGCCTGTATCCAGTTCTTGTGAATTGCTTAAACGAATTCCAGAGAAAACCTGAGCTGAATCCTGGTGGAAATGGAAATTATTAACACAAACCCACTGCTTATGTTTCCTTTTCTTATGCCTTATTAGTGCTAATATTGGCTCACACAGTGATTGGGTAGATTTATGGTCAGACATGTGTACAGACACCTAATCAGCAACAGACCACAAAGGGCCCTTTTGTGGCTACAAGATAAAGATAACCATCAGACCATACACACACACACACACACACACCTGTAGCTAGCAGATAAGGACCAGCCTTTCATGACAGAAACAACAGGTTCTGATTTACTACTTTGGATAACTGCAGCAAAATGCCTACTGATTATATTTCTGTCAGTGTGTGTGAGAGTGTGTGTGGGTGTGATGGGCAGGCAGTTGATTTGTGTAGTCTCCCTGATGAAAGCAATTCGTCACTGAGTGGCTACAGTTGTGTCAGTCGGTATCATGTACCATGAACGTCTGCAGCTGTATTGTATTGTGAGCGTGCCATGTAAAAGTTGGATTGCAGATTTATGGCTGTTACCCATGGTGAAACATCTAGTGCTGTCCCTCCTGTAGCGACTGACAATAGATGGTGGATTAACGGTCCACCTTCAGCTTATTTCCTGTCGCTTCCTCTCCCTCTTTCTCTTTCTTATAGTGCCTCGCTGTTTCACTGCTCTTGTAAAATTGTGGCCTCTAATTAGTGCTTGTGTTACCAGATGATAAACTATCTGCTATCTTTCTTGCACATGCTAAAGGAAAGATTATTTTAGTGGTCTTGGGCCTTTTACTCTTCTTGATAGTGTTGACAGGACATTCTATCTTTTCTTATCTGCTCTGTTCCCTCTGTTGTCGTCTTTTGTTCCTCATTTAGCATTGCTGCTCTTTTTTTTATTCCACTTGTCAGTTGCAATCCTAACTTAGGCTGTGGTCAGGCTAGTACTGGCAGTGTGAAAAAAAGGTTCCTCAGTAATTTAAATTAAGATCCATGTTGTTTTCTTTAGACAGAATGCATTGTTTTTGTGGTAATACTTCTACACAAACCATATCGTGCAGCCTAAATGTGCTGAAACTGTAGTCAGTGAGATCTGAGATGCAGCTTTGTTTTTTTTTTTGCACTTTCCGTAATATCTGAATAGTCATATCTGAATTCAAATGAATGAATTGCTGTGCAGACTTTAATAAGCTGCTGAATGCATTGAGTTGAATACGGTGTGCTGGAGCAGGGATACATGGAAAACATGCAGAATTCAGACCCTCACGGACCAGGGTTCTCCACTAGCCTACGGCATTAGAGCCCAGGTTCAGCACTCGGGTCCTTCAACTCTTCTCCAACACACCTAAATCCAGTAAATGGCTCATTAACAGGCCTTTGTAGAGCTGAATGAAGTGATGCAGGAAATCAGTCATTTGATTTAGGTTTTGGAGAAGGAATTCATCTAATAGTTGCAGGATTGTAGATCTCACCAGCCAGACTCGAACACTCTTGACATCAAGCTCTGCACAATCTGCTAATTACCCCTTGATATGAGTCAGGTGTGTTGCAGCAGGGAAACTCACAACACTTGCAGGAGGACCGGAGTTGCCCACCCCTGGCTTAAAGTATTGCTAAACTTGTTGGAACAGACACTTCTAAAAAGATAGCAAATTATTTTGAATGTGTTTTTTTCTTGTGAACAATCTTTCTCCATGTACACCCGAGGCTGTTTGGACCTGTACTTATCACACCTTCATCACACACTGAAGGACAATACAATAATTGCTTTGTTAGGGCCTTGCTGACTTTGACATTGAGATTATTTATGTGTCTGCTCTTGTTGTCCACAAGCAAACATCCCATAGTTGATCTAGTTCATGAAAACCTTTAATATATTTGCATGGAAATTTACAGTAAGGTAACGCATGAACTACAGAGACCACTGCTACATAATCCAGTGCCACCCCTGATGCTGGTGGACGAGACCCCATCAGGCCTACAGTTGGTGAAAAAACTGATGTGGTTGTTGATGCAGAGAAACAAGAGATTTTCCTCCATTGTCTTTGAGAGAGCAGCTTTGCCTATACCTATACATTGAGACGGTGGTAATGAGGTCACCTGTTGTGGTGTCAGAGAAGTTGTGACCACACTGAACTATCAAGCTGAAGGGAGGTTGTGTATGACAATGAACAACTTTTGATTGACAATGCAAGTGTGTGGGAAAATAATAAGGAAAGTATTGCTAACTGACAATGTGAAACACATGCTCTGGCTATATTTGACATTACTTTGTGGACAGATTTTTGTCATAATGCCATGCAGGGGTGACTTTTCTATAGGCAGGACGGGATTGGAGACAAAGCCTTAAATTATTCCTGATGTCTTTTCTTTGTGGCACTTGAATGCTCTGCTTCAACAATGATTATGATCTTACTAACGATCAATTTATTATGAGATCAGCAGCATCTGTCAGTACTCATCCTCCTAATTCCTAAAAGAGGCTGGACTTTTCACACACTGCTTTAGTGTTTGTTGTGTTTTTTCAAGACCTTTCTTGGAGTAGATTAAAGTAGTTATTGTTATTATTTATATCCTGATACACAAGAACTTTGAAGGTTCCTTTTGTGTAAAACTGTAATGCACAGGAGACCCTTACATTCAATCCTTTCTTTCCGCTCCTGGTTTGCTCACTTTTGCTCACAGAAAAATCTCCTTTCCATACGACCATGCAGTCATTGGCCTGGACAATTAAACATTATTTAATGGTGGACAACTTGGCTTAATTATCATAGTCATGTCTGTGAAAGCCAGATGCTTTACTAAGGTGAAATGTTTTGCACAGCAGCTTGAATCTTTTTATACTCTTGTTGCTCTTGCCTTCTATCTTTCCCCCTCAGCCCTGATCTTTTTCTCTCTCCTTCTCCCCCTCTGCCTCTCTCTAGTGGCTAAGGCCATAGATCTCTCTAACAGGCGCTATCTGCAGCCCTAAGCCCTAATGAGGTATCATAAGGCGAACAGTTTGCAGCAGCACCGTGCTCCTCTTTTATTTGCCAAACCATATCTCTTCCTCTCCCCCTCCCGACTGCCCTCTCCTCGTTTCTCAATTGCTCTATCAGTCTGCCCTGCTCACCATATCTCTGCCTCTCTGTCTCTTCTCTCCTTCTCCTCCCCAGCTCTCACCCTCTCCCTCTTGCTCTTCCCGCCATTGTGTTTTATCTCTCTTCTCATTCACCCGTTGAGCTCTCCTCTCACTGTCGCGGCAGTTTGAATCATATCTGGCCGTCTACATATGCTAAAGCCTGTGTAATTACAGCAGCTCTTAAATAAAGACACGCTCCTAAAGCTGTCGACTGGAATCACAGCCAAACAAGGCAGGAGGGGCCTCCCAGCAGCAACAAAACTGTCATAGATCGCTATAGATTTATCACCAAGCAAGGATGAGGAGAGGGGAGGGAGTGAAAAAATGTTTCACATATTGTCGCAGTCATCGTGGAGAGTAAAATTTTTATCATATTTTCATAGATGAAAAAAAACTAAAAGATGGAAAATATATTAGAAAAACTTTCTTTTTAGGTTTTGAATTACTTTATAAAGTTTTTATAATTTTGTATCAGAAAATTAAAAAAAAAAACACTAAGTCATTCTGTCTCAGATACTGTTGTCAGCATCTCTGGTGAACAGAGTGTGCACACTCAAACACACATATGGCAAGCTGGCTTTCATACATTACAGATTTTGAATGCATGTGACGGCTCTTTAAAAAGATACGATGTCATGGAGTCTCTATTCTGTAAAACAAAGACAATCTATTCAAGAACAACATCTCTGTGGCTTTAAAGTTCTCTTGTCTGTTGGAAAGCAACATTACGGGTTGAATTTCAAGCACTTGGCTTCTGTATGTCATTTATCTGTCTGTCCTTGAAGCTGGACGGACTAAATGAGAGATCCATGTGAAGCGCTTCTGCTCGGGATGTTGAACTGGGTTTGTTGGTTTTCTCTTCATTTTTATTAAGCTGTTCCACCTCCTCCTCGTCTCCGCTGCCCAACCCTGTCTTCTCATTACTGTACGCCTTTGTTTTCTCTCATCTTCCTTATCCTCCTGCTACCTTTCCTCCACCACTTTTTCTTTCCCTGCCTCTGTCTTCCTTAGCTTCTGTGATTCATCAGTGTGAGCGGCAGCCCAGATTGATCAGCCTCTAACGGCAGGGATGTGTGTGCTGCTGATGTTGCAGTAACCCCTGCTGAATAGCGAGCAGTAGGTCTGTGGGTGTGAGTGTGTCTGTGTATGTGTGTGTACAAGTGTCTGTTAGAGTGTGAATGGCATGGGGGAAAAGTGGAGGGGACATTTTTTAAAATGTATTAATCGTCGTGGTAACAGCGGATGAGAGTGGCTGCGACAGGCCCATCTTTTGAGAGGGAGACCATACGTGACACATATACACACACATGCCTGCGCACACAAAGCTGCATTCTAATATCCCAAGGGTTCAGCCCAAGTGCTTTACACAGCTGTATCAGCACACACACACACACACACACACACACAGATACAGGACCTATGGGGAAATACAAGGCAATTTATCACTAATCACTAGACTCCCAAACTTTGTATTCATCTGGATTTCCTATGATTAATAGCTCGCCGCAGTAAACTTTATCTCTCTGAAAACTACACTTTAGTGTGTGTGTGTGTGTGTGTGTGTGCGTGTGTGTGCTCATGTGTGTTTGTAAGTAAGTGCTCTACAGTTTAATCAGTGTTTAACAGTTTAGGGAGAAAAGGTTGGATTAGTTGCAAGGCAACGCCTTGTATAACATCTTTTCTCTTCTGCTCTTCTCCTCTTTTACTGCTTTATTTGTATTTCTCTTTGTATTCTGCACTTTATCGGGCAGCATGTAGGATGCGAGAGAGTAAAAGAAGAGAAAAAAAATGAAGGAGGCATTTTAAAAAGAAAGTTATGTTTCAGGTTTATTTCCCTGATTTCTCCTGCTGGCCATCAGCAGGTTGTGTTTTGCATTTTTAAAAGTATAACAAAACAGTCTGAAAGAATTAAGTCAATTGCATTAACTGCATTTATTAAAAAAAATATGTTTAATGTTTTTTTTTTGTACTGATACAAAACCAAAGATTTTGAATTAATTTTATTATTATTATTATTAACTCTCACCATTTTGAGTTTTGATGCTTGATCGTGTGTGGTCGAGCTTTCTGCAAGACCGGAGAGGAGGAGGAAGAAGGGAGGAGGGAAAAGGAGATGAGAGCAAAGCAGGAGGAGGAGGAAGGGATGAAGGCAACAGAGGAGAGGAAGCTGAGAAACTGGCGAGTGGAGGAGAGGTGACAAGGCTTTGGGGACAGACAGAGGACATGAATAATTTATCAACACTTCTGATGGACAGATTAGGGGAAAAAATGAAGAGAGACGGAGCGAGAGAGATGGAAAGAGGGAGGGGGGTGAGACGAGCGAGGAAAAGAGATTGAAAGGAAAGGAAGGGGAGGAATAAAATGACAAACAGAGAAAAGAAAGAGAAGAAGAAAGTAAGTGAAGGGTGGAGGGGCCACACACTGGAGCTCTTTGATCCTAACAAACCCTTCTCACCCTGACACCACCATACCATCTGTGGCCCGCCCTGCGTGTCACTGTGTGTGCATGTGTGTGTGCGTGTGAGAAGACAGTGACAAAAGAAAAAAGGATGGATACAGATAAGTCCCAATTTTTATGTTTTTATGGTCAAAATCAAACTCAGTAATGAAGTCAAAAGAATGATTTTTATGCTGTTTTAATATTAGAAACTGATCATTGCAACAATAATGAAGAGAGAGCTTCTCAAAGTAAATCCAGATTCATTATCATGAAGCACAAAAGCAACATTTAAGGTCTCCATAACAATGATGGGTGAATTTAAAGAAATGCAAAAAAGTTTTCATGTTGTTTTCATTTGCTGCATGATGATTTATAGAGATCACTGAAGAAGCTCATCTCCAACAAGGGATTTTAATTATTTCATGTAAAAAAAAATCTGTCCATGTTGCAGCACATAAGAGATAAATGATCAGCCTTTTATTTAACTTTGATTAGCTGCCTAATATTGCTCATTAACCCCTAATGTAATCTGGTAGGAATGTGCAGGCTGCTTCCCATAAAGCAGCCTGTCAGACAATAAAATGTTAAATAAATTTGGCATACGTTCAGTTTTGAAGAAGAAACATTTGGTTTTGACTCAAGTTTCTAGCTGAATGTCACGGTTTCAGACTGAGAGTGTGTGTAGGTGTGCTGAACGTTACACATCTTGTAAAAATGTGTGTATTGCTGTTAAAATACAACAGGACTAAATTTATTGAACACATCAGGTGCAAACACACAAATGATCTTCTGTCTTCTTTTTACACACACAACACTCCTCTCTCTCTTACACACACACATACACAAACACACACACATAACATCATCATCATCCACAAATCTATCACTCATCCTCACCTGCTTCGACTTTCACATGTTCTTTTTGTCCTCAGTCTTTTTCTCTTCCTCTTCCTCCTCGTGCACCTGTCTTTCATTACTGCAGCCAGCACTTTTCAGCTTATACCACTGACTGTGCACATATGTGCATGAGCGTGCAGTTGTGGCAGCGTGTGGCCTGTCGACATTATACCACGCCCCCCCCGTGCTGCAGACAACTATCCCACCACGTCGATGCCTTTACCTCCTGCAACATATTCCCCTCTGACACACACACACAAACTGCCATGACCAGTTGCCCCCAGCGGCCAACCATTACCAGAGACCCCGCATCGTGCCAGGTCGCACAACATGTGACTTAACTGCAAACACACATGCATGTAAGTATACTGTCTGTAAAACATACTTTATTAACACGGATTCAAAGTCAGAGTTTTTTTATGCTTTTTTATTCTTTCTTTTTGGTCCCTAAAGTCTGGACTGTTTACGGTGGCACCAATTTAGAATTTACTTCTGCTTTTCATACGAACTGGGTTCAGGTTATTGCTTTGGCTTTTCCAGTCAGGAAACGTCAGGAAACTAAAAAGGAACAAAGCAGCCTTTCTTTGCATCTTTTAGCCAAAAACAGAATAACTTGCTTTGAAGAGATGTAGTTTGCACACAAAGCATCAAATGGACCCTGCAGCTTCAGATGTCTGGCACCATTCAGTAACAGAGCATCACAAACACTATCTTCAGAACTATTTTGGAGGGGATGATTCAAATTTTCCCACCGGCATTTAACTCATGACCCAGTCTTTGCACGGCACTTCTCTGACAATTAGGTGAAAGTACACACATGGTTCCTAACTGTCTGCAGAGCCCCGACGTCCCATAGGCCATTAGGCTTCTTCCTGGGAAACGGGACCGAGGTAACAAGTGTGCAGAGGGGTTTATTATGGTGTCAATGTGGAGATAAGAGTGGCATATCTGTTTGTATTATTTCAGCTAGCGATGCCATCTTTTTTTATTTTATTATTTTTTTTCTTAAACCAAATTTGAGACAGGCAGGAAATAGAGCAAGGCAGATAAGAACCCCAAAGACAAGTAAACTAGGTCAGACAGTGCTTCAAGATCTGTGGTTTTAGAATAATCTCAGTCTGCCACTCGAGTGTTATCTGGTGGCACAAATGAACGAAAGAAAAAAAAAATTAACAATTGAACAACATGGCAGGGAAGGATGGGGGCTCTGTGTTAAACACTTGTGCACTTTTTCCACACACGCACGCACACACACCCTCCGCTGTTAGGTGTAGAGGAGAATCAATATGTCTTTGAATGAGGGTCAGAGGGGTTGTCTGCCCAGGGAGCGCTGACAGATTTGCTCTCTTTTGCTCTGCTAAGCCCTTGCCTGCTTCTAACACCCCCTAACACACACACACACACACACACACACATCCTCATGTGTACAGATGGAGATATACTCAGACATAAAGAAGAAGAAAAATGCGTGCACAAACGTAAACATAGAGGATAGAATTCCAAGCATTTTTGACGCGAGGATGAGATATTAGGCACTGTATATTGAAATGACCCCTGCCACATATCCTGCTGAGTGTGTGTACATGTATATGGTATGTATGTGTGTGAAAAGAAGGACAGTGGAGGTCAGGTATGGACAACAAAATGCAGCTTGTAAAGTGTTTGGCAAGTCTTGTACCTATAGTGCAAACAATCACACAGAAAAGAAAGAACAAATATTGCAACTCATGAGATTCTAAATGGAAATGGGAGAAACTGCAACGCTGGAAGCATGTGATGACAAAAACTAATCACAAAAGGGTTCATCTTAATTATAGAGTCTGATTAGGTGATCTGGTGTTGCGGCAGACATGTGTATTATAGTGCAACTCACAATAAAGAGTGTGACGGTACAGGGCAGCAGAGAAGAGAGTAGAGTCAAAATCTAAGAGTCAGAAAGTCAGTGTGATGATTGACTTTGTTCTTATGTCCAAACATGGCTCAGAAAACTTAAAAAGATGATAATGGGTAATTACAATTACATTTGAATTTGTTATACACGCTGTTTTATACGGGCCGCCTTTCCCACTGTTTCATATCATGCAAAATATTATCTGGTTAGAATTTAAGATTTTGATTTACCAGAGCTGGAAAAAGCAAGAAATGTTTCACTTTATTTACACCTTGCAAGAAAAACTACATTTTGACACTGCACTGCCACATCAACGCCCCCCCCACCCCATACCACTGTTATATTGTGTCAGTCACTTGTCTCTATTCCCCAAATAATGCCCCATTGTACCAAATGTGTTGACGCTGCATAAATAGCAATTTTATGTTTATGTTTTATTTCTTAAAATACCATTCTGCTCTACAGTGAGGCATCTGGCAAAGGATGTCAGCGTGCACATCTCTGCAGTCTGCAGAACACCTAACGGGCGTGCTGGCCTTCATTAACCTGAAGTTTTCAGGAGAATGAGGCAAAATGATGCTGTCAGAAATATGAAGAGAAAAAGTGCTTTTTGGAAGTAAAGAGGTGTGAGCTAGCCGGTGTTTTGACATGCAAAACACTGCAAGTAGATAATAATCTATGGGTACTTATGGTAACTCAGAAATAACACCTAAAGGAAATGATTACAAATCTGATTAAATCACCTAAGGTGATCTGAAATTAATTATATGATGTGGATTTAAGTGACTGCAGACTTGAAGAGGCAGCGAATGATTAAAAATACACTAAAACAAGTCAAATTGTGACATTTTGTCCTCCTTGTTGGTGTTACCTTTTTGTAGCTGTTTGTCTCAATCACCAGCCATCTACACACAATCAAATCAGATGTGTGGATTCAAGCAGAACAACAGATGTGTGCGTACGTTTGATAAATGTGCCGACTGTGTGTACGTGCGTCTCCGTCCTGCGTGGTTAACATACTAGAGCTGCAATTAGTAATCACTCATGGAGCTAATGACATCAATCAATGAGCTTTTAAAACCAGCCATTTGATAATTACAACCATCAATGGTCACCCATGAATTCATTATAGCACAATCTGCAGCAGCACCATCATCCCTCTCCATCCTCTCATCGGGTCTCAGTTCGTTTTCCAAGATTTTATCTTGTTTAACATCATAGGAATTTGATGAAATACCTTACTTTCTGAGGATAACTATGTCTTGTTAACCAGTTAAAACTGCTTTTAGATTTAATACACAGTTGCTATTTTTTTTTATTTCTAGGTTTTCTAGAAAAGCTTCAGACTTCATATGTTTTTTTTTGTTTGTTTGTTTGTTTTTCGGGGAGCGGGGGGGTGTTTATATTAGTATCTACTAAATTGTTCTGCAGCTTCTGTAAGTTCTTTTGCAGGACTGGAATAGTGGGGCCATGTATCACCAAGAAAAAGTACTAATTGGTGGAGGCAAGTAAATAATTTATACAGTGTGCTTACTTAATACATACACACATACACAGGAATTTTTACATTGACATTATTAAAATTTTAATGTCAAAATTTAAAACTAAAGATCAAGACAGGGATGTTGGAACCAATCGTGCTTAGTTAATCATTAAAACAGGGCGTGTGGTTGTATAGAAAACAATGTAGAATTGAAACAACAGAGAAGTGGAATCTTATTGTTTCTTTTTTAGTCTACTTCATTTTTTACTGTAACATTTGGTTTTATTTCTGAACTGCTGTATTCACAGACATCCTTTTGAATAACAGCTGTGGCCACTGACCAAGTTATGTTTTGTGTTCAGTGTTTTTGTGGTGTGAAAGTCTTCACTTGAGCATAAAAGGAGAAAATCTATTTTGGAACCATGTTACAACTTTCTTTTAGTCATTCTGTTGCTACATGTTTTAAACAGGTAACCTCACTTTTCTTCCAGTAAAGCAAAAATAGCATGAGTCCCCAGAATGATAAAATCATTAGAATAAGCTGTTGCATCAAACAACTGATTGATTTGGTAACCCTGACCCTAAATTCAGTTTCATTGCGTGAAAATGAAGTGTCCAGCTGACAACTCAGGGATGTGAATATGAGCTAATCTGCACATCATATTGCTGCACAAGTGTGTATCTATATGCCTGGTAATGTGCGTGGGTTTGTATACATATGCTCATCAGTGTGTGTGCATGTGGCACGGATGCACAATTACCAGGCAGGCATGAATCGATAGGTGCCTGCTGACAGATGGATTAGCACAGTAAACAGATGATACACACACCGCTAAATTATTCATCTGCTGAACAGTGGGCTGGGTTTCCACCCACACCCAGTGACGGGGGAGATGAGCAGAGAACGGGGGGGCATAGATAAAGAGAAAGGAGGAAGAGGGGTGTGCATAAAGAGGATGAAAATGAAAGAAGAGGGAAGTTTTCTGTGTTTAAAAATAGCTTCACTAAAAAAATTTTCTCTTTACTTCAGAAATTTACTTGGAGCATGCTGCCTGCGACAGTGAATGTGCCTCAGCTTTTCTTAGCGACTCTGACACGACACACCCAAGCACAAACAGTCTCCCTCTAATGCCTTCTGGATATGCAGAGGCACCGCAGGGTCAATGTGAAGTGTCTTGCGAGGTGTTTGAGACAACAAACACACATGTGAGCAAACACTGACACACTCATCCTTCCTATATCCGCATCTTTCTCTCAAGTGCAGGAAAATCCGTGACCATTGACTGTTTATGCCTTTAACAAAGTCTGCAGCACGGGCAATTCTGTGGATAAACCTGATCATGCCACAGGACAGATATGCACCATTATGTCTCCAGCCCAAGCATCTTTGGATAAGAAGGGAATTTTTCACTGAACAAACATCATTTAAACAAATGCTCCAAATGGGATTTTCTTTAGTTGAAGCACTCTAGAAGACTGCATGAAGTTACTACTAAATGTTATATGAAAATTGAATAAAACTGGCAACACATATAAAGGAATGATGTTGAAAAAAAACCCAGCTATAAATTCTTCAAGTCTACAGAATGCACCTCCAATATTGAATAGTATAGATTCAGGTGGATGCAAATCATATGAGGATGCACACACATACATCTAGACACACTCTAGCTTGCATATAAAACACCCATTATTGATTTGTTTCACCTTTCCAAGGGAGTTGGGAGGCTTTTTTGCAGCAGCAGCAGTAGATGCTAAGCTTTGCCCCTTTGGGTGGGCTGCATCATTTAAAACGGAGAGGGTGATGACAACTTATAAGTTCCTGAAACTAACTAGCCACAGCATTCAGCTCAACCCAAGAAACTCTTATAAAAAGAAAAGATAAAAGATATACTCAAGGATTTTTGCTTGTGGGCGGTGGTGGTGGGGGGTGCTGCTGGCCTTTCTGCCCCCTTGCCCACTGGGGAGAGGAGGGGGAGTAGAAGGCTGTGAGTGGATGTGGA
>JBAMHV010000008.1:6522885-6549028 GCA_037177535.1 Pseudomugil gertrudae
AAAATTGCTCAGCACAATATAGCAGCCAGACCATCATTCTGCCTGTTGAGATGCTGGACAGACACGGTTAAAAAAAAAAAAAAAAGGATTTTTTAATCATTTTTTTTTACTTAAAAAATATACAAAGTGAATATAGCTGCTCGCCAAAATAAAAGAAAAAGTTTGCATTCCTGTGCCAGAGAAGATGGCATTTCAGAAGCCCGGTGTTCAGTTATTAGCAATCCCAGACCCACGTCTCCCCCCCTCTCACACAAACACACAAACATTTGTGTACATCATGGCTGCCATCAACAGGATCCAATCAGATTTGATGAATAATTCAATATTAAGGAGGCTGTGACCAAAACCAGAAGTGGGGGGAAATGTGGGGTGGTGGGAGGGGAGCCACCTCATGCCAAGCAAATGGGCTTCTTTGGAAACAGCCCTGCTGTTTGTGTGGGTGAAAGTGAGAGCAATGAAGGTAAGAGGGGGGGGTGGTCTGTCACACTAGACTGCATCCACAAACTGGCTGCAGATTAGATTACTGAGAGGAAAAAGAGAGGAGGGGTGGGAGATGGGGGGGCTAAGAGAAGAGAGGACAGAATGGCAAAGAATCTTTTAACACATCTGCATTATGTTGTATCTGAATCCTGGGAGCTTCTCTGAGAATATGCATTTGACTTTATTCATGAATAATTACAGTGTCTCCTTCTACACTTTACTAAGTAAAATACAACTCCTTTAGTTGCTTTGTCCGGAAGCTCATTGAGCTTTCACCCACCTCTGAAAACATTGTCAGCGTTTGCCTTTTAATGCTTAAAGCAATGCTGCATCTCGCTGGAAAAGCTCATCTGTAACAAAATGTAAAAGACAGCAAATAGTAGAGGTGAGTTCAGGGCTAAAGCACGCCACGACCTTGTGAGAGCCTCTGTGTGTATGTCTACACATATTAAAAAGTTAAATGTGTGTTGTGTTGCCAGGTGTGCTGCAGTTGTATGAGGCTCGGTGGAGTTTTAACACGGGGTTTTTATTGGCCGAAGCTGACATCACCAGGGGAACAAAGTGGAATCCCGGAACCTGGGATGTTATGAACCTAAGCATGTGTGCAGGAGAAGCCACACTTTCATCTCAGACCAACCTTCCCTCAAAGTGACATCCTGGCAGGTTTCTAGAACATTCCTCAAATGAGTAAAACAGGGTTATAAACAAGTCAGTATGTCAGCCTTAACAGGTGAGTTTACTGAGATGAAATGACTCGAAGCTGGAAAATACTTTGCCAAGTGCTGCAAAAACAATTCTCTCCTCTCATCCTCTCTCCTTCATCTGTCTTACACCATTTCCAGTGGCTCATTTGTGTATCCGGATCCTCCATGCGCACACACAAAACATGCAATCTATGTCCAAATGGTGTAGCTGGGCCAACAAAAGGCTCAACAGGAAGCAACTAATCCTTGATCTGTGCAGCGTTGCAAGAATGACTGCAAGACTCACACCAAGTGACACACACACATACACACAAACAATTGCAGCAAACGAAAACAGAGACAATTTCTGAAAGACACATTTCATTTCCATTATCTCAGCTTCGATACATAACAATTTAACAGGTTTTGGTAAACTAAGTTCAATAAACAGCAAAACACCATCGTTGTCCAGTATGTGGACAATATGGATCAGATGCACAGTGGCAGGTATTGACATAAAAATCACATGCTCCTCACCCTTGGGGGGGAGCTGCCAGAAGGGCAGAAGTGCACACACTTGGGATGAGGTAAACAAAGCCACCACAAGCAGGACAGTCTCCAATATTCATGTTGCCAGTTTGTGTGTGTGTGTGGCTGTGTGTGTGGCACACGGTGGAGACTGACAGGGAGGCAACATGAGAGGGACAAGCCTTTTAACATCTGGCTAAGCACTGACAGGAAGACACACACACACACTGGGGAGCAGGCAGGCGAGTCCCAGTCCTAATTATTAGAACACTCTTACTTAACTTAACCCTGCCACTAGACCGTGACAGGCAGAGATGGAGGAGGGGGGAGAGGGGCAGATTTTTGTGAGGACAAGGAGACGGATGAGCATTTCTGTCTCCTTGACTGTTTTTTAACTCTGTGCATGCCACGGAGAGGAGATGAAGGAATAGAAAGTACTGATGATGCAAGGGTTGTCATGCCACCGGGTGTTTAAAATGAATTACTGGAGACCAAATTTAATTAGGATTGCTTTACCTTAACCATATCCATAATTGTTATAAGGCCAACCCATCTTTGTTTTTTAGATTTTTTTTTTACATTTTACTCTCACAATCATTATCAATCCCTATAAATAGCTTTAGACTGCTTTAATGGTAAAGGAGGACTTCTTAATGCATAAACAAAACACTTTTTTTGAGTGACAGGTGAAGTGTGGTGCAGAAATCCTACAGAAATGCCCACTTAGAGCGAAATACAGATAACAAATCTGAAACTAAATCTGTCATCCACCAGCATAAATATCACTACTATCCATTTTCTACATGTGAGAACGCTGGAACTTCTTCTTTTTTTAACCCAAAGGTTTATTTTTCTTTTCTGTGACTTTTTTAGCAGCACAGTTTACGCGACTCGGCCCCAGAAAGAAACAACATGCATGACATTTGCTCTGCTTAAGAAAAGAAGAAAGGGGAAGAGCAGGATGAAAAGATGGCCTCTCGCTGTGTGTTTTAACAGCTGTGTGTGATACACACGGTTAAAAGTTCAAACTGTTTTATGACACTGGGGATACAAAAAGAAATCCAAGCTGATTTCAAATAGGAAGTTGCATTTTGAGCTCCAAGTTGTCCGACGATGATCAAACTTGTGATCGGCAGCTGAGGATGTTATCACTGCCTACCTGTCTACAGAGGAGCTTCCTCTGCTTTTAGTTCAATCAGGCAGATGGGATCTGCATTTCAGCTTAACATCTCATCATCCTCCCGCTATCCCCCCATCCTTCCTTCCCACAACCTTTTTTTTTTCTCCAGCTTTTATCTTTTATCTCATCCTCTCCATCCCTCACTCTGGGCTCCAAGAATTTGTTTTTTCTTTCTTATCCTGTCAACACATTTCTGTGTCCTCTCTCAGCTGTACATTTGTGTGTATATGGCAACTTTGCGTGTTTAACAGCAGCCCGGTGTCAAAAGAAAATGTGTAACAGATGTTTGTTTATATGTCACAATGAGGATGCAGGAATTGTGAGTAATTATTTGCTTTACTTGTTGTTTTGCAGCAGCGTTTATCATGTGAAACTGAAACCATGTTTTAATTAGCTTCTAACTTTTTAAGACCTGAGGTCTTCTAATTGGGGACTTTGAGAACAGCTGGAGCTAAACCGTGCAAAGCTAGACAATTCGGAGACCTCGCCTGAACTTTCTAAACTAAAACCTCTATCATTTTGTTTCTGTTTCAGCAGACAGTTGCAGAGATGATGTTAACATATTGTTATTTGATTTCAGCAACGACTGCATCATTCCAGAAAAGTCAAGCTAAACTCTTTATTTGTGCCATACTCCATCTTGATTTATTTAACCAGTAACACATTTATATTACATATCTTGAGACATCTCTTACGTGTTCCCTTTACTGTGACAGGACTGTGGTTACAGGGATATACTGATGTCAGTATGCAATTTTCAAGCAAGGCCTAAAAATGGGCAAATGTCTCAAAGCCAAACCATGTGATTTTTACTCATAATCCACGGTGTTTACCAGCTATTTTGAACTCCACTGTTTTAACTTATTCTAGTCCAACCATTATTTTTATACCACTGTAGAAGAGTTATTTTTACATTGTGAAATATTACATTTATTACAGCTTTGTTTGATGCAAAATGTACTGCAAAGTAATTTTAAAGCTCATGAAATTTTTATTCTACTGGACCAGCATTTCTATCATGTAGAGTGAGTTTGTGTTGAATGGATAATCAGAAAAAAACACTAAACAATACAGAGAAAGAAAAGGAAAGTGTAAGTTCAGTGTAAATCCTACAGCCTTGTACACATGAAGAGCCAACACAATGTAAACACACACAACAGCTGTCCATCTCATAGAGAGGGAGATGTGTAGCCATAGACTAGGAGATGTAGGGTGAAAGAGAGAGAAGATTTGGAAAACAAGGAGGAAAAATGAGACAGAAAGAGACAGAAAAGATGCAGATGAAAACAAAGACGATGGATTGGCTGATGCCCAGGAGAAACACCCACAGACCTTCACATTGTCACGTCATTCAGCTCTATCAAATCCCCTCAACAAACAAACAAGTGCCCTGCAAGGCTCCAGTGTTTCATTTGTCAACATTCCCATTAATTCCAATCAAACATTATCCGATAATTCCACTCTTTCCTTCGGTTCCTTTTCATATTAGTGAATACGCTCCTCCGCTTTGAATTCCTCTGCTGTTGTGTTAAAAACCTTACAATGTGAATACAGTGAATAGTAATAGCTTTTACAATAATATGACATGCACCGTCCTCTTAGGGCATGATGGGGCCTTTATGTGCAGGTTTAGCAGCTGACAGGTTAGCGGGTTTAGTTAACAGCCGACGTGCCTGCTGGTTCAGTCGGGGGATTTAGGAAGGCTTAGTATTGAGAAGGCCACTGTTGCCTGGAGTGGCAGTGAACTCAACAGAATTTTATGCAAGCAGGTGAGGATTGCAGGGTTTTGAGCTGCTTAATGGTTTTCTGTTTGTTTGTTGTAATTTTTGTTTGTTTCTTTTAGGAATAAAGTGAGCCAACAAAGAGCACTTTACATCTAAAAAGGCTATGACATCTTTATAATTAGAAAAATGATAAGTTAAGGAATAAGGTTTGTCTTAATAAATTGGGTGAATTTGAGCTGAAACAAATGCAAAAAAAAATATTTTGTACTCAAAGAGAATCCTGCAACAGGATTTGAGCAAAAACAAACAACTTATTGATGAAGTTTGGGTTCTTCAGTAGTACAGCATGATATTTTCTAACATACCGTGGTAGAGATTGCATTCTGTTATGGCAGATGGATAAGAGCAAGTGACTCAGAAGTTGAACAAACTGATGAAGAGGCTTTGCTAATGATCTGAGAAGTGCTCTGACACACCTGGAACTGATTATACAAAGACAAATGTTGGACATGTTGCTCAATATAATGGACAGCACTTGACTTAGAGGCTTTTCTGAGTATGCAACAATAAAGGCCAGTGACTGATTAATTTATATATTTTTGTCTTTCTGCTTCTCTTTTATTAGAAGTTTTATGGCACATGTGACTAATTTAGTAAGTCAGCGAGATAGAAGTATTTAATGGCAACTATAAATTAAATCCATTGACTGCAAATGACATCGGCCAAGATAAGATAGAAACATAATGCCACACAAGGATTAAAGTTCTCTGATACAGTGTCACTGCTGCCCCACATTGTCATTGTGAGCTAAGACACAAGTTTTTATCAAATGTATGTTAGAATATAGAGTTACAAAAGTTCAATCCTGATGATAACGCTTGACATTTAAACTGATCATAATTTAATCTAAACTAATTTTTCTTAAGATCCACCTGAACTCAGTAATACCTTCAGTCTGTAATAACTCTGTATGAGCTCAAGCATAGTAAATCTCTTCCCTGTGTACGATTCAAAAACAAGCTCTTTTGTGAAGCTTCCTGAAAGCTGCTAGTTAGCTAATATGTGTCAGTGTGTGTGTGAGGCAGAAAGAGCACTGTTCTCATGGGACTGTACCAAAGAGTTGTTTGTTCTGTATGCCTTCCTTCGATAGCCAAACCCAGTGAAGGAGAACCCATAATTCTTTGCAGTAAGCAGTGCCTCTGCACATCAGATTGTGTTAGAAGCCTACAGCAGAGGTGGAAGCTACTTGTGCCAAGATTTAACCTGATTAGGTACAGATTCAACTGTTCCAAAAGACAGCACAGAAGCCCAGTACTCTTCTTTTTTCTGTTTTTGGACTTGTATTATATCACTATGATACTTCAGTAATAACCTCCTCATTCAGTGAACACAGTTCTTTTAAGCAATTAAGGCCCTATATGCGAGTATTTATGCCTTGGTGCTGTTATTGACATTAAATTAGCAAGACAAGACATTAAATGTGCTTTATTGACCCATTTAATATGTAGCAGAGTTTAATTTTCCTCATTTTTTCTAGTTTTTTTCTTCTGTTTTTTAAACCTATTCATATCTACTGTGTTTGATATCTTCCTCCTCTTCTCCCCCATAACCCACACAGAAAAGCAGCGGGTATCATTTTCCCAATTTCCTTCGCTACATTCCCTTCCCTCATCCCTCTCTTTCTCACCCTCTCCTGCAGCGGTCTTTTTATCGGATCAGTCTCAGGTCGTCGCCTCTGTCTCTCATGTGTTCCATCAAGGATGGATCACTCAAATACTCATCACTCACACACACACACAAACCCAAAGAAGCAATAGAATGTAAAAGAATGGTGGCATACAGAGAAAAGGAAAGAGGGACAAGGCATATAAAATTTCAGTGTCCAACAAATGAGCTAATTAAAAATACTGTTAATGAAAGAGTAAAGAAAGTGTACATTATTTACCATACACATGCTTCTCAGTCTGCCTCTGTCCTAATTAGTCACAGAGATCTGATGCAGCTTGTTGACATGTGTAGGAGATGTCAGTGGTCATGCTAAAAAGCTGTTTGTGTGTCTGGTAGAGTGTTTGTGTATTTGTGCTTTGAGCTCTTACAACCCTTCTCCCACCATCCTTTTATTACGCATACACACAAACGTGGCCTGCCAAGTTTTGGGGGTATGTGGGTAAATCTTTTGGCATCACGGCTGCCAGTGCAGTGCTATGATGAATGCTGATGGCAAAGAGCATGGCCAGTTTCTGAACCGGTTCCTCACACACACCCATACACACACACACATGCTTGCTCACACACTAATCAGATTCTCAGTGCATGAGGGCCAAATGGCATCCTTCCACTAGTGAATGCTAATGTGACCAGTGGAGCTTGTGGACTTGTGAAACAAGGATAGCGAGAGCCAGGAGAGATGATGACAAGAGAACATAGATGGGATTGTTTGCTGGTGTGTGTGATTCTTGTGCGTGGACATTTGCATTCTTTTACAAGGTGCATTGATTTACACTTTGTTTAGAAAATGAAAGCTAGAATTAGATTTGTTTTGTGTGTGTTAACATTAAGTGTTGTGCTGTGTTGTATTCATTTACAAAGATCTGTGGTTATCACAGTGACACTAAAACCTTCACAAACTCTTTATCATTAACTGTTGTGAGTTTCATCTGATTATTAGATATAATTTGTGAGAGTATAATCTCTAAACAATGACTTCATAATGGTCATAATTTCACAATATTCAAAACCCAACATAAAGCATCAATGCGCCAGGAGAAAAGCTCCAACGCTAGTTATGAATGGATGCTTATACTGGGATGTCCTTACATCACCAGCATTGGACACATTGCAAAATCAACATCATTAAGGTATACCATCTTTGTGTAGATAAAAAAAAATATGACCAAACCTGGTTTTATTGACTAAAATTGTACTGAGGATCACTCACTGTAGAAGTTTGTGTGCAAGAAATATATTATGGGAGTGGCATTTGTATACCATGATTTGTTGATTGTAAAAAAAACTAACAGGATGTGACTTGAGAAAGGAGGTGGGGAGCACTGTCCTTTGGAACAATGACAAAGCACATTACTCCAAAACCACCATAGTGTTCAATTGGTTTATGATCTGGCAACCGCTGTATAAGTCATAGCAATCCATATCAGTGTCATAATAATTAGAAACTTACGTGACCCTTGTTGTTCATATTGTTTCCATTCAAATAATTGATATTTTTTGCAGTTTGCTTGGGTGTAACAGTGGAATATAAATAAGAATAATTACTCACAGCGCTCAATGCGGTCCTCAGGGCTGGAGGAAGTCTCTCGATCAGAAAGGAGGCCTGACACCGCAAAGATTTTTTTCCCGCTGTCTTCAACTGCCTTTAAGGCGCTGCTTGGTGAGCCTCCTGGAGGGATCTGAGCACCACCAAAGTCATACTCTTTCCCCTCAGCATCAGAGTACCGCAGGTGGGGTGAAGCCTCTGCATCCAGGCAGCCTTTGAGACGCTTAGCTGGGGTGAAGGCCGACTGATACCCACCCGGTGCGCCATCCCGGTCTTCTGGAGGTGATGCGAAAGGTCTGAAGGCGCCAACGCCACTGTGATTCAGCATGCTGATAGGTGAGCAGTCCAGGTTAGGAGGGGCAAACTGATGATGGAGGTGAAGGAGGGATGGAGGAAAGTCCCTGTTGGGGAATCCTGGTGGGACTGCACCTTGACGGTGGTACATTGATGCAAAAGTGTAAGAACCATTATTAAATGGCAAATGGACATCTTTCTCAACAGAAACTGGGACACCAAATGGACGTGGCTGCTGGCATGGAATTGAAGCATCACGGGAGGCTTCAGCGGTCGAAGCCAGAACCATGAGCGCTGGGGAGGCCAGAGGGTTTGGCAGATAGGAGGAGCTCTCCATCTTGAATGCTGCCCGGTGGAGGTCCATGTCTGGGTGTATGAAAGAGTGTGCAGGGACTTTAGAAGGAGGAGGAGATGTATCCTCCTCAATGAGATTGGAGACAATGCCCAAGGCCCTTGAAATGGCTCTGAGGAGGAGCAAAAACTGGGTTGGTGATTTTACGGATTTGGCTACAGATGAAGGGTCTCAGAAAAGACCCCGTTCTAAAAATGAAGTGTCTTTTAAGAATATAAATGTGTGAGTCAATGAAAGTTCAAGTTAGCTTGAATTCTGGTAATTTCTCACCAGTGGAGCGACAACAATGAAAGTGTCACTGGCCAAATTCATATGAATAAAGTTCAAATCATTCCATGCCAAGTAAGTGCCACTGGGTATCTTCAGCTGCTCATACAAATCCCAGTTTGGATTAGTTGTGATATATACTGTCAATGGTCTACATGAAGTTTGCCCTCCTCATTAGTAAGGAGAAAAACTTCCCTTGCTTGCAACTGCTGGGACTGTCTCCAAAGCTGTATGGTCCCGAACGGGTGGACAGCTGTAGGTCATCAAAGCTGGTTCCTCATCTTCATGTGGTCAGTAAACTGTGGACAAACAGAACACAATCATTAGATTAAAGCTCTATAAACTCAGCATTTATCCTCAGTGCTGAACAAGATTCAGTAAAGCAACTTTATACTGGTTCCATCAGCAGTTTTATTGCATTTAGGGTCAAAGCATGTCAGTTTTAGAAAACTACATATTTTAAGCGGCACCTAAGTTCAAACTGACTCCATATATTTTCTTAATTGTTGTATATTTCAAAGGTGTGAAACTTTTTTTTAAAGACAAAGACTGATATTTTGCTTTAAGTCTGTGTGTGGCAGAAAGGAGGGCAGCTCCTTTCTGTGCAATCGTCTTTGATAAAGAAACAGTTGGATGTCAGGACTTTTGTTCATTGCCTTTGTGACAGTGTTCTTCTGCAAGGATTGTTGTTGTAGCCTCAAATTCAAACCCTCTGGGGAGCAAAAGTGTCCTTAACTTGACACTGTTGATCAAATCCTACAAATCCCTGCCTGTTGACTAAAAGCCAAGAACAATTTCAAACCCCAAACTTTGCTCGCTTTCCCTTCCTCTTTGAAAAATAGTTCTCCAAAATGTTTCCACATCACATCTTTCCAGTCTGATCTTTACAGAGCTCTATGTCTCATCTCTTTCCAAATGTCCCCCTCGGTGTGCTCCATCTTCTTTATCAATCTCTTTCTCTTTCCCTCTCTCCATCTCCATCACCTTCTCTCATCTCCCCAATACTATCTGTTCTCTCTCATTCCTCCATCTCACATCTTGCCTAAGCCGCTTATTCCTACCATCTCCCAGGATATTATTGGACCAGAACCACTTGTCTTAAGATATGGACACACATCCCCCACAGCCACAGATCTGATAAGAGCCTGTGTAGCTCAATGTTCAGCTCAACAGCTGACTCGGTGGGGCAAATACACCTCACACTCGTGAAGGCTATGCTACTCTATCTCTCCATCTAACCACTTTTAATTCCCCAATTTTTACTATCTGTGCCTCCTTTCTTTTTACATATTTCCTGTCAATCTCTTCTCCTGTCATCCCTACATCTTTACCACTCTCCCCCAACTCTGCCTCCTCCCTTTTCCCCTGGGCGATTCAGATGGGTGATATCATATCAGGCCTCTCCATCTGCCATCCACGAGTCAGAGGAAATCTGACTGAGTGAATAAATTAGCCGTACTTGACCTCACGACCCCCCCTCAGCATCCGAAGCAAGAGACTAGAATCTTCTCTCCTGAGGATTAGATTGTAGCAGAGTATGGTGGGTCGAGGGAGCACATAGAGGCAGCCAATGAAATGCAAAATAACATTTCAGAGATTTTTATCCTCAAAGGGCAATTTGAAGGTGGCTGGCATGTTAAAGGTCCAAAATGTTCAGATTTACAGAAGTTAATGATGCACGTTTCTATTCACATCTGAAAGTGGGATTTTGTGGCAGATAAGAAAAAATCTGCTTAAATACAAAATAATTATTATCTGTAATTTTATTCAATTTTCTTAAATCTGATTGAATGATTTGCAATTTAGCTTTACAGTACCTTAATCTGATCCTCTTTTACTAGATAGGTACATTTAGCTTTACGGTACCTTTTTCTGATTTTATTGTGATTCTTCTGTTTCAATGTAAAGCACTTTGAGTTGTCCTGTACATGAAAGGTGCTATATAAATAAACTTGCCTTGCCTTAATTACATATCTTAAATACTGTTAAAACAAGGAGATAAAACCTAAACAAAACTGCATTATTAGTTGTGTACCAGTTTACATTCAAAGGTCAAACGTGACGCTATATGTCACACACACACAGACACACAAACAACAAAATTCTAACTCACACTATCAAGTAGTGGCCCGGCCTGCTCTAGACGAGCTTCAAAGCTGTGCTGACTACCAGCCAACATCAAAGGAGAAACTCCCTGGGAAATGAAAGAAAAAAATCTTTTATAGCTATCAGCTGTCCACAACACTCATTCAAATCAATTTCCAAACCTGATCTTGGCTTTGGCACGCTCCATACCTCCCACACAAAGACACACACCCACTCACTGAACAACAGAAAGCGGAGAGGAGACGACCCACAGACACAGAGAGATGGGAAGACGTGAGATGTTTTACATTACCACAAATGTACAGTGGACTCGTGTGGCGTGTTGAAAACGGCTCACGATAACACATCTGGATGCATGCCATAGAATCGCATTACACACCTCTCCTCCTTCTCCACCACCACCTCTTTTTTTTTTTGCACCCTCTTCTACCCACAATTCATTCTGGAAATTGCACCTTGAAAATATAGCCATAATAAAACTATTTTCTTTAATCTTTCTTTCATCCCTTTCTCTACCCTTTTTTTCTGTCTCTCTCTTTTGGCATCTACCATTTCTATGCAGACTGTCAGATCACACGCCGTCTTGTATAACCTTTAAAAACACAGGAGAGTATCTGAGGTGTTGATAGCAGGGTAATACAATGATAGGTACAGGGATATTCCAATTCTACTATCATTACACAACGAGCTGAGAAATGGCTAGTGAAGGGCCGCCAACATGAAGTAGCCAATCCAATAAGAGGGCAGAGGATATTTCCTTACAGGCCGCATCACAGGAGGAGAAAGCCGAGAAAATCAAAGGGCAGGAAAAGAGGAAAGATTAGGAAAGGAAACAATAGCTACTAGAAACTAAGACAACAGGGATAAGGCAAAAAGTTTCAGTAGACAAAAAGCGAAAACAATGATATAAAAAAGAAGAAATGCAAAGAGAAAATGAAAATATGAATGCTAGAAAGGAAAGGAGAGGATGTAGAGGGGGTGATTTCAGAGAAAATGACATGAATCATATTTCTCAGAGAGACTGACACAGACTGTATGCATATGCACACAACGCACACTATTTCAGATATGCATGTGTGCTTTGAGACCCTGACAGACCATCAGGAGACCCTTGATACGCCTCTTTGGATTTTGAGCTCTTCGTTTTCTTTTATTTGCTCTCCTGGCAAAGACAGCTGTACTTTAAAGTGTAACCTGCCGCAGGTGTAATGCCCCGCTAATGGAAGTGTCAAAAAGCTGCTAATAAACAGCAGCATTTTATCTTTCTTTTTCCCCTTATTTTTAAAACAACAATCATAATTCCGCATGACAGACACCTATGCATTCCATCAATATACGAGTGCAATTACATCTAATGCAAACACGCATAATGTCAGTCGGTGCCACTTACAATCCCATTTGCCACTGAGTGATACCACCCACACATTGTCTGACACTGGGTGTATGCATTTTATAATAGAAAATGTCACAAGGGAACATTTACCACGCTGTCATAATTTGATTACAGTGTGCAAGAATGATACAGCTGTCAGCACGATATTAAATACAAACAGCAAGGAGGGCTTTTCATATCCAATCTGCACTTTAAGTGACAATGTTGGAGCAGTCAGTGAAATTGGGGTGTCAACAACAATGTGCTTTAACATCATTCTGAGGGAGGATTTGACTCTAAAATTAAGAGTAAATGTGAGGCGGCCAGTTTCAATCTAAAATAATTGATGCCATGGTTATAAATATTATTATTTTTCCTTAAAATAATCATATAGTGTTATTTGATTGTTGAACAAGTCATAAGAAGAGAATCAGGAGATGGAGACATTGTGATAAAGATGCAAATATCATTGCCGGACTGTAATGACATGTATAAACTGTGTTTATTTATATAATGTGGTTACAGACTAAAATGTCCTACCTTTTCTTTTTGCTGCTACAAAGCTGTAGTTCTTTGATCAAATTAGGAAGAAAGAAGCATGGAGGGTTCTGAATGTCAAGATCAGAAAATAAGAAGAAAAATGAGACCCAACTAAGTGCAACAGTAACACGAAGAAAGAGCCCTTCTTATCCATGCCATCCGTTTTGTTGACTTCTGTTGGAATAAATATTTTTCTAGCATGGCTGCTCTATGTGAATAAGTGACGCCTCTTGCTGTTCCAACAAGGAGCTGAAACTTGTCACATTGAGTTTTACAGTGTGTCTGCAGAGTTTTGGAGAGGAACGAAAAAGAATCCAATTTTATTATAAAAATGTCCTGTCGAGTGTGACTGGTGTGTGTGTGTGTGTATGTGTGTGTCTCCTGAAACTGTCTGGAAGCAAAGCAGCTGAAGGCTTTTTTAAATGGCGACAGAGAGAAAAAGCAGCCTGTCTAAATGTGTGTGAGAGTGTGTGCCCGCTTCCCGCTTCATGGGTATATTTAGAGATTGTTGACAAGCGTGAAAGTGCCACTCTTACATTTTATTACAAGAGAGGCCAAGCTGTGTCACTCCTCTCATCTGTCTGGTGAACACACACAAACACTCGTGTATAGGAAGGTTGAAATTCCCAAAAATTTAATAAAAAAACCTGATTTTAATTGATGACCCAGATAAATAACTACTTGACCAAAGTCAAAGTAAACAGATTTTTTAATGTAACAAAAACTTATTTTCAAATATTTGCACAAAGAAAGTATTTTTTAGTAAGATTATTGTGAAATGTATTTACATTTACAATATAGATCAATTAAAACTTTTATGCCAGCAACATGCGGAAAGTCAGGTTAAAATCCAAAATAGACTGAATAGTTTACAGAGTATCAATGTAAAACATTTAAGGAGGTTTCTAAAAACAACAGGATGTTTGTTGACAGGTGAGGGTGTCAGAACTGGGTATAGAATGAGCACCCACAAAAAAAATCTTTTTAAAGAAGTAACGGGTAGTGGCTCACCACTTTGTGCCGAACTCACCAAAAAAGCAAAAGGTTAAAAAAGTAAATAAATAAAGTTAAAAATATCAAGCCAAGATTGTATATAACTTTCAACATCTGAAGCTATATTGTTCCTAAGACTTCTGTTTTGTTTGACAGGCCTACCTCTTCTCCTATTTAAAATGAGTAAGGCATCATGAAAAGGGAAACTAGGCAACAACAATCATTACCTGCTGAGCAACTGAAAAAAGTATTTAACACGAATGGGACCTCTCCTGCAACAAAATATTCATGTCCCAAAGTCAAAATGTATTAAGGCGTTTAAAGTCTACGTGTAGCTTCTGCCATCAATATGCAGCTTCCCAGCATTCCCTGAAAGCTTTGGCTCATTATCAATATCATTTAGAGGAATTACAGCAATATGCATTTTACCCACCACAGGTTACTTTTAATTTGGAATTATTAATGCAGCTTTTCCTAAATCTATTTTTATGACACAAAAACATCATTTTCTCCAGGTGCAAAGAGGAAAAGCTTTTAGATATAAATATTTACAGAAATGAAATCTTTGAGTTAATCTTTATCATACCCACAGAGGCCTGATGGTATCCATTGAGGCATTAACTAAGATTTTATTCATCAGTTTATCTGAAAACCAAAAAAAATAAATCACCAGATATGGTAATATGTGGTTAACTACACACAAGCATGATATGACATAAATCACTGAAAAATATTTTGGGGCCAAGAAAAACTAACTGAGACCTAAAATGACGAAACAAAACATTTCTCTAAGAATACCAGAAGTAAAAATAGTACATGTAAACCAAACTAAAGATTCTTTTCAGCAGCCAAATAACTAAATAAACATCTTTTCTGGCTCTAAATAGTGTGCGTGTGCACAGATTGGAGGTAAACTACAACAATGTCCTCGTTTGCAGGCTTGTTTCAGCATAAAAAGCTTGAGATGACCTGCAGGATGGTCTGCTCTGTATTCCAAACAGACTGCAGTGTTTGTGCCTGTGCATGTGGAGGTGTGTGCATGTGTGTTTGCTGATGTCCGAAGCAACAGTCGATACTATTGAAATCTACTCATTCATGTCTGGCTGTGAGGCAAAGCTCAAATGTCCTTGTGAATAAGAATCACACCCATTTATCTCTCCTCTCTTTCTTCCTTCCTCATATTATTCGTCCCTTTCTTTCCTTTCTGCCGTAAAACCCCAATTTTGTTTCCAAATGTCTTTCAAATATCCAATCTCGTGTTTTTGTCCTCTTTTATTTCCACGTCTTTCATCGCTTCAATATTAAATCCGTAACCAGGTTATTTGTTGGAGCTTGCAGCTGCTGCAGTTAGCAGGAGATATGCATCAGAAAGAAGTGTGAAATATTACTGTAAGATTTAATAACAGGCAGACACACACACAGTGCTGTGAGGTGGATAATGATACTTGGGCAATATTCAGCACCAAAATCAATATGGATTGGATAAGCTTGAATACAACAAATCATAGATAACAAATACATTTGTATCATGTGTTACATAAGCAAGTTTGTAACTTAATTTCTTATGAATGTTGCTGTTTTTCATCAAAGCTTCATTAAATGCTTTTGCAACCAACACAAGGATTTACATCTCAAACCAGCCTTTGTAAATTTGGAGACAGAGTTATGGCAGAAACACGAAAACCACTCTGGAAGACGGCCCTGACCTGAGGCAAGGGTTTTTATTCACCAGAGGCCCAGTTAAGCACAGCTGGTTAATTCCTAATACCAGAATAACACAACATCATTCCATCACTCTCAGATTACCGCTTATAGAAGGAATTTTTGGAGTGTCGGTAAACCGAGCAACTTATTACGTTGTTTTTGTTTCTCTAAGATAATGTCAGGTTTCTCCTTATACCCCACCGCTGACATGTGCACTCTGCAGCCTTTGCAAAGAACTGCTGGATGTCTTACAACTTTGAAGCACTGTGAAGAGTTTAGGTGACTAAAAGTGAAAATAAAAATCCGTCTGTTGCTTTATATCTAACAGTAGACTTCCCTTACTGCTAACAGTAAACATATCCTGTGCTTGAGCTGAGTGCTAATCAATAAGGAGATATCATAGTATCCCTTTCCATGGATGTGTCTCATAAACCTTTGAAATTTTGATTTTATATATGAATATTCCAAACCCTTATATCTGCCTGATGACAGAGTTTGAGCCATCTTCCCTCTAAGAATGTAAATTGAGAGTGAGTGTGTGTGTGTGTGTGTGTGTGTGGCATCAGCCACCCTCCTATGAGTCTTTATTGGTGTGCTGGGTTGTACAACAGCAGCCACTAATCTAACTGGCTGGCAGGCAGACAGGCAGCAGGCTGGCCAGTCTGTACTAAAGGCTGCGTGGAAGCCAATTAGTTGCAAGTTTAACAAGGAAGAACCGTTGCCAGGTACACTGTTTTCACTCACGGACTTTTGCTGTAATAATCCTCTATTGCAGAGTTAATATGGTAATTTAAACAAAGGAAAGTTCTTTAATGCCTGCAGGGATGCAATCTATTCTGTTCATCATAGAGGTCAAAGGTCAGAGTAAGTGAGCCAACAGCAGTGCTGACCGGGATGTTTTTTTTTTAAAAGGATGCTCAACTGCCGACCACATCCCTGCCGCAACTTATCACGAGGCAGTCGAGCATGCAATGTGAACATCATCCTGCCTGTGTGTGCACAAGCAGATGTGTAGCGTGGTGTATTCCTACAGGTACGTGTGTGTATTTACACACAGCTCAGCCTCCCCGTATCAGTCTTGTTTCGTGTCTGCATGACTTGCTGGCCACATGGAGAAAAATTATAACCAGGCTGCAATCGATGTGAGCAAATGCACCAACAGTGTCTTCTGGGGGAGGGAGTGCAGAGGGGGCTATATTAGCTTATGATCCGGCTCACAATGTAACTGATGAATGGGGAGAAACCTGAGAGAGATATGATGTCGGGTGGAAAGGGGGTTGATGCAGAAGGGTGATGAGGGAGGTAGACAGAGAGAAAGAGACAGAGCAATATGGGGAATAGAAAGTATCTGACATCCGACACAACTCCCCCCATTAGGCTAATTCTTTGACTTTCTCTTGTTGCCAATAGCGTCTCCAAGTGATATTTCCCCCATAACGGCATTACCATGGGCTGCCTTCTCCAATGCAATCAAACCATTAAACACAGTGCTACATCCCCTCCATGGAGTGATTTCCCTCCAATAGAAAATGACTGGATTGAGCTTCTCTCCTTCCCTGTCATCAATAAAAAGAATAATTGGATCTGGATGCATATTTGCTGAGAAGTTATAAACTTAAGATTTAAATGGGAATTTTTATTTTGTTTGGTAAATACAATCTCATACAATCAGATGATGCTCCTAAAGCCACCAAAGTCTTCTTAACTCTTTAAGACAGATAAATATATGTATAAAAAACTTTAACTATTTTTTGTATAAAAACTATAAAAAATAATGATGATAATCAACATGCATTATAAATATCAGATGTCTGAAATAATGTCTAAAAAATGTTTTCACCTTTCAACACGCAACATTAAACAAATCAATCAAAATCTCCCTAAAACATAATCTGCGTTGCGGACAGGCTGCAATTTTCAGCGCAGGCAAAGAAGATTTGCTTATTTGATAAGCGAGACAATATCCCCCATTAAATGATTGCATCCGGCTCGCGAGCTTAATTATGGTGATTACGCCGAAGATAACAAGACAACAATAACATAAAGTTTCAAGACACGAGGCGCGTGCGACGGGGGGGGATTGTCGTGACTGCGCCTTCAAACACTTTATTTATCGGAGGCGCGTTTATTTTAATTACCTTCTGCCGTCCAATGAGCTCGCGCGCGCGTGCGGCGTTTATTAGCGGGAGGAAATAATAAAAGGTGGAGGGAGAGGGTGGGGGGGTGAAAGAGGAGGGGAGGGTGGGTGCAAACTGGGACTTGGTTCTGGTTTTCATAAAGAGTGAGAAATAAGTACATATTGATAGAACTTAATGGACTGAATGTGCACGGGGGGGGGGGGGTGTCATCAAACTAGTCGCGTCTGAGTGACTCGTGGTTAATTTGCTAAGAGTTTCAGGTTATAATGGGGGGGAGGGGGGTCAATTAAAAAAAACACACACACCGCCCGCCTCAGACGTATTTTGCCATCATAGTGTGAAAAAGGAGGCCACAATAATATGTTAAACGTGTGGTTATCAGGAAAAAAGAGGAAAATAACAATCGTTTTGGATGATAAATGATGTAATTAACCTCTTATATACAAATTAGGGAAATTTAATTCTTATTGTAACAATCCCTTTTATTGTGTAGGCCTTAAAAATATTAGATTCATATATTATTTAATTTGTGGAAAAAGTTAAATATTCAAGTCCGTGTTAAAAGGTTAAAAGTTAAATCCAACTTTCTGAAATTTTGTGTCTAAGCGAGCGGAAGATGTCTCCTTTGCGTCGTAAAATCCAAATTTAAATAAACTTCTCTCCCGTATCCATCGATCCAGGACAGAGGTGTGAATGAACATTCAGTTTTTGATGACTTCTCACGCGCAAAGAGGAGAGCAAAGAGGGATCAATGGCGACCAGTAACAGCTGACTGAGTGGGAGAAAGAGGGGGGGGGGGTGGAGGTGGAGAAAACGCTGACAAATAAATCATCTTTTGCTACTTTTTTCCAGCCTCGGCATTTTTCTTTCATTCTGTTTTTGTGCCTTTGGGACGTAAGAGGCAGGTGAGGCCTGAATGGAAAAATAACCATAAAAACACTAAAACTAGAAGAACACAAATAAACTAAATGAGACGTCCAGATTTAAGACTTTACCTAAAATGATTTAATTGCTGTTGTTGTATTTAAATTAGCTTCAAATATTCATTATTAGTCTCAGAGCTCCGAAGCCGGTTCACCGAATTAATCCCACAAAGTACAAAAAAGATGTTGCAAAATAGAAGAAGAACCTGTGTGTGTATAAAAAATAAAACTTTCAGACTAAAATGCGAGTTTAATTTGGCTGTGATATTAAAAACTCAGGTAGGCCTTCAGAAATCCTTCAGGTGTCAAAAATGGAGCGCAAAATAATTCATTAGAGAATCATAGCAGGTTAAAATAAAATGATTTCATAGGTTGCTTATCAATTTAAAAAAGGACGTGAAAATGTCCCCGCATAAGAAAAACCATCTGAGGTAAAACTGATGTGTCCAAATAAGTGATGTAATAAAAGAGTGAGGTATAGATCTAATAAATCACCCTGATTATCTTCATTAATAATGACAATCGTGAGAAATTCAGCTTGGAAATTTGAGTGACTGTAAAATCGGTTCTGCTTTGGATTATCAAACATTTCATTTATCAGTCCAAAATCATCAGTTTATAAAAACTAAATTCAAACGTAGTCTGTAAGAGACAGTAATAACTTTATTAATTAATTAAAAACTGTTCTGATTATTTGTGTTTTTTATTTTTTAAATAACAAATAATCCAAGTTTTATCCAAATCTTACCATTTATCCGCAGAACTCTGTAGATTTGTTTGACATTTTTACTTGTTTAATGTGTTTGGTAAGAAAAGTTAAAAGGTTCTTATCAGAGCTGATCTGACAATCAATAAAATCTATCACACAGGATTCTTCCCGATCTGGAGCAGACTTTCTGCTTTTTGGGGGAAGGAAGCTATAATTCAATCATCGCCGCTCCGTGCCCCCCTTTGGCGCACCTTCGCCGCAGAAGTGCGTTTTGGCGCTTTTAATTATTGGCATCGAGAGGATTCTTTAAAATGTTGCTGTTAGCAGAATAAGTATATTATTATTTTGACCCACACACTCCTAATTTTATTGTTCTCTCTGAGTGTTGCAGGCATTGTACCGCGATGTGCGTGGAAATGCGCGTCCACAGCCGCGCACTTGTTGGCTTTTACTTTTTAAAAGTGGGCCGATGCACCGGAGAGAAATAACAGAAGTTTGTAAAACTGAAGGTAATAATAAATAAAAAATAGAACTAAGATAAAATAATTAGATTGTATAATAAGGAGGGAGCTGCGGCACCGTTCCGAATGAGCTATTAATTAAACAATAATGTTCTACTAATTAAATAAAAACTAAATGAAAACTCGTGAAACACGTGAGTAAAAAGAAAAAGCGCAAACCATTTCACCCAATGAGCCGCGACAGAGTGTGAAACTGTAAATGAAAAAGAAAATGTTTAAAAGCTCCAGCAGCAGCAGCGGGAGCTGCCGCTTGGATGAACCCGCATTGAGGCTCCCTGTGGTCGGCTGCAGGGCTCCGAGGCCCCCGGGACCTCCAGCGGCTGCGCTGCTGATTTAAGGACACGATGTAAATTATAGTTGCACCCTTAACAGGTGTTTTCCAACTGTGCCTCACCCTGTGTGTGTGTGCGCGCTCATGTACACGCACATGCATATTCAGTTTTTTTATATTTGTTCATTTTTTTCTTCATTTTACGCAAAACCCGTTTTTCTTTCTGTCTCTTTGAACATGTGATTTAATGTATGAGTCTGCAATAACAGCAGGTTTAATAAAATAGTTAATGACTTCAGGTGACAACGCAAATTAATTTATGAAGATCAGCTGATGTAACGTTGCAGGAGTCTCTGCTATGTGATGCATTAAAATCCGCCCCATCAGTCTTTATTAAGCTCCTGCTAACGAGGCCAATATATTGGATATTTACACCATATGCGCTCATACGTCTGCTCTATTTTACTGCCTCATCCAGTCAGATGTGAATACTGTTGTCCTTCATATTTTTAAATAAATAAGATCATTATTTTTTAATAAAATGCAGCAGGCGCCTTTTGTGTCATTCGAAAAGCAGGGAGGCCAATTTAATAAGCCCAAAGAAAATATGTGTTTCTCAAAGTCAAAATCGGATTTTACAGTTGTAAAAAGTTTAAACAGAACTGGTAACGTGCGTGTGCGCGCGCCGCTGAGTTGGAGTTTGGTAATTGTTATGAACGATTAATGGCATCAACACCAAAACAGTTCAAATGCTTTCCAGAAGCTACTTTCTCGTTTGGGGACCTTGCATACACACGCACGCGCACGCATAAACACAGAGACTGGGAACGCATCCTCGCGCACACGCGTAGAACTTGCTGTCCAACACCGGCCCGTGACACCCCGACATGTCTCTGGTTTTTCTGCCTTTTTTCCACACGCGGAAATACTTCCTCCGAAGAAAACGTGAAATCCCAGAGAAAGTTCAGAAATGGTCCCAAAAGCAAAAAGAAACACGAGGAAAAAAAGCAGAAAGTGTTCAAGCTTCTAAACCCGACAACAACAACAACAACAACAAAAAGCAGTCGGTGTTACTCACCTCGCTGTGGCACAATCTGCTGCTCAAACAGACGCCTGCTCCGTTTCCGGCTTCTCTTTCTTTTCCTTTTTTTTATCCTCAAAACAAACTGAAAACTTTTTCTGCGGAGTAGTTGTGTCTGTAAGCACCGGCCCCCTTTTGGCTCTCGCGCAGCAGCACCGGAGATAACGGGAGGCGCTTTGGGGAAAAGCTAAAGTAGTTAACACCTCCCTGTTAGTTTATAAAGCGCGACAGGAGAAGAGGACGGAGAGAACGAGGGACACTCGTTTACACACACACACACACGCGTACACACAGGCTTGACTTTCCGCTGCAAAGTGGGCATCAGTGGCACAATCGCGCGCGCAGCTCCTGCGCTGAAACACAGACAGCCACGATCAGTGAGAGGAAAAGAGCTGTGGAGCCGGAGAGGGAGCGCAGGATCGCAGAGACCGTAGCAGGCTTTGGTGTCGGGAAGGGGGGGTGGGAGGGGGGTGCGCGTGTGTGGGGAGGTGGGGGAGTGCTCACGGTGCTCGACGGAGACGTGCGTGAGGCTGGAGACGGGTTGCGCGAGGGGAGTGAATGAGGAGGTTGCAGGGAGGGGGCGGTGGGGGTGTCCAGGGTCCAAGCGCCTCTGAGGTGCTGCCGCGCAGCGCTGTGCTCGCTCAGTGCCTGGCGGACACGCGCGCGCTACGCACTATGCGCGCTGTTAAAACAAACTTTTACTTAGTAAGTTGATGTGTTTTGGCTCATCAGATGAGCAAACTCATCACTTTTAGCTTTGAATAGTTTGGGATCACTCTGCCAATGAGCGACCAGCGTTTCACCTCCTGGCTTGTTGTGCGAGATTAAACCTTCAGGAGAATCATCCTAGATCTGCATTTTTTCCTTCCTATTCAACTAAATCAAACACTGCCGAGGAACGACAACAATAATATACATTTGAGACATTTCTAAGTGTCTATGCGCGTTGTAACTGTAACTTGACAGCTAACCATCCCACCACCCGCTCCTGCTCTCCCTTCTGTCTGCTGTTTCGTTCCCCTGGGTGATTTCCACTGCGCTTTGTGCGCAAAGTGAATGAATTAGCCCCTTCTCGCTTTCTCTCTCCCCCCGCGTTTTTCTCTTTCACTCAGTGGAGAGACTGCTATTTGCCATAAAGCCAATGAAGTTCACCTCTTAACAAAAAGAAGTGGACTACCAGACACTCTCGGGAAGTGCGCACTAGAGACTCAAGTTAGTGAGACAGAGGGAAGTTCACTAAGGCTGTGATGGTGGGGAGCTGGGAGCAAGTCCGACTGTGACAACCCAAAACTTCCAGCAGTATTCACTCTTTTTCTCCACTTCTTCCTGAATAAATGGAGCACTTATTAGACCTCGCTGCAAAAACGAAGAGAGTTAATTGGAGATAACGACTGGATGACTCGATTTGGATCATTTGAATAAAATGTAGTCCAACCATCTGATTTACATAGTTTAATTATGTTTTCTTCTGTTCAATTAAAACTTTGTTTTCACTTTCTGATTCCATCAAATATTTTGACGAAAGAGATGATTTCCAACAGCAACATATTAAAGATAATTGTGTCTGTGCGCGCGCGCGCGCGTGTGTGTGTGTGTGTGTGGGGGGGGGGGGGGTTGACAACTGCTCACTTGACAAAATGAGGTGTGTGATCGGGAGTGTTTAGAAGCAGCCTTCATCGCTCCTGTTTCCCTCTCCGTGACATCCCCCTGCTGGCCACATGAGGAACTGAAGCTTACCTCTGTTTTTTCTCCTACTTTTATCAAAGAGCAGCTGCAGGGGCAAAACTTTGCTTTCACTGTTAATCTGGGTACTAAATAAGACATTTGGGAAAACTGACTTGAGGTGAGCACTCAAAACTTCAAACTGTGTGCTGCTGTGGATTTCCACACAATATTTTGTTGCTGTTATGGACATCTTTAAAATTCAGACCTGAAAGTACTTTTCTCACAATCCTAAATAAGCTAGGGAGATTAGGTTTTCTCTCTTAAACCTTAATTATAAACACTGTTGTTATTTATACCCAAACTTTCTATCTCCTACCCAGAATGAATCATGAAAGATTCACATTAGTCTTCACAAAGTGTTCAGTTTTCTAATGAAACTAGCACTTTGATTCAGGTTCTTGCAAAGTTATAGCAGTGCTTTAGCTAACAATAGCATGGGAAAAGGGAAAGGCATGTGCACAATGTGTGTGAGTATGTATGTGTGTGCTGGGTGGTCTCACTGCAGTAGCAGTGCCATTAGTGGTGTGTTGTCTTGCTAATAGGCTCAGTTTGGAGTCAATGGGCTGACTGAGGAAGAGGACCATCCATGTATTAGATCCCTCTTCATTCAAAGTCTAATGCCACCCTTTAGCCCAGCCCCCTGATGTTTTTAAAAGCTGCCTCTGTGTGTATTGACTAAGAAGCGCTTTGATAGCACCTGTTTCACTGCTGAAGCATCTGGAGGTGACTCTCTCCCATTTTTAGCTTAGTGTGTTTTACTTTCTATTAAATGGTAAGAATGTGCAACATCCATCTGTGCAAGTTTATCAGGTCCACTGGATCACAGTCTGTGTATGTTCATAATATCAATTCCCCCTCACTGTCCCCAAACTGAGAAAATCACATCACAGAAAAGAAGTCATACAAGCCATAAGTGTAAATAAAATAAGCTTGTTGGAGTAAAACTGTCTTCTGTTTGGTTAAAAAATATCTACAAAGTTAAATTTATATACAAATAGAAGCAGAGCGTTCCCGCTTCAGGGTGCTATGCTTTGAGAGATCACATAAGATCCTGAAGCCAGTATGAGGGGCTGTTAAAAGATTCAGATCTGGTAACCTCTGACTGTGATAGGTGAGCAATATATAGACAATCCTAACCATGAAATGCTCTGATCAGAGAGCAAAATTAAACTATTCTATAATTAATTGGTAACTAAGTGACTTTAAAACAGAGGTTATAAGAGTTTTGCTGTAGTCAGGTGTTAATCAGTCCTGGCACATGATTACATAGCATTGCATGTTAGTAGACAAAGGTTATTGTGAGGGCTTGTTCTGTCTCAAATTTCTTAGCACCCACATGAACCGAGTCTTGCCTTAGTGTTATGAAGCTGCTGACATCTTGGATCAAGTGGCACAGAGTTAATGAAAAGCCAAGCTGATGACAGAAAGTCACAGCTGGCCTTTAGCAGCCTGCTCTCACCTCTTCATCACAAGGTTTGTCCCATGAATTCAATTCTACTCTAAAAAAATCTCTAAAAAATCTGGGCTTCACAATACAGCAACGTGGGGAGAGGTGGTGATGAGGTTTGTGTTCAAAAGTGGCAAATGGATAGCAAATGTGATGAGGCACATATTTATTTTTCTGCATTTCCTTCCCACCACTGAGTTACTTAAACAAAAGCCTGTAAGGTCATTCACACCGCATGGGACTTAATTCCTTAAACAAACCATGTTTGAGTGTGATTTACAGCTAATCTAGACAGGCAATGGTCATTTCTATCTTTCCTTTAATAATTTACGATTGGAGGAATTTATAGCACTGGCTCCCCAGCCATGCATGCCGCCAAATCCATATGTCCGCAATATAATGAGATTTTAGCACAGTGAGATGATAAATTATAGCATGATTTGTACTCTTGCTGTTTTGTCAGGGCACAGCCTTTGTGTGTGTGTGTATGTGTGTAGCTTGGGGATATGGCTGGCATTTGGCTGCCACGATGCTCTAATTGCTGACGTACACACAGATAGATGGGACCTGATGGTTGGTGTCACCACTGGAGGGAGAAAGGGGAGAGAGAGATGGGAAAAGGGAAACTAAAGGAAGAAGGGGGATGAAGAGGAGAAAGGCAGCTGATTGAAGGGGATAAAAAGGAGGGGGGATGAGGAAGAGAAAAGAGAAGTAGATACATAAAGAGACAAGTGAGAAGAAGGGATATTGTCTCGAGCAAAAACAAGTACAGCTGCGATCAGCTCCATGGCCAAGTGGTTAAACACACCAAGGAAGCCACATTTAGAGGAAGCAAAGCAGGGAGACGGAGAGAAGGGGGACAGAGACTGAGCCACATTCATCTCGCTCTCAGATCCGTTGCTCCAGGGAGCTGTTGCAAAATGAAGAATTACATGGCTCTGATCAGATTACATTACAGAACAAGTGATTACATGCATTTGACTCTTGCACAAAGGAGCAAAAATGAAGGAAAGGAAACATACATGATCTGATTAATTATGTAATTACGTGGTATTTGCTCTGGCTATGATACATGGGCAACCATTTGAGGTAAGGTAGATGGGTAATTTCATCAATGTTTCACTGCTTGCCATCCAAACCCACTTTAATACAAATGTTGATTCTCTTCTGGTTGTCACAGGCTCGGCTACAGTATACATTTCCTGCCATCTTTATTTCCACAATGAGAGGCTGCAACAAAAAAGATAAAAATAAACATTTTTGATAATAGATAATGATGGTAAATGCATATAGTAAAAACCAAAATGAAGAAAATGATGTTCAAATATGGTTTTATATTTATTAAGAACTTTAAGGTGCTGTGATGGACCAGCAACCTGCATCCCATTTCTATACCACTCAAACTAGATGAAGTGTCAAATGAATTAATAAGTGACATATGTGACATACATTGAAACATGTTCACATTTTCAGCAACCAAATATCTACAAAGGAAGATGTGCTTTGCTACTTGTTTCTGTGATTAAAAGCTTTATTCACACTTTTAATGCAGCGGCTATTTAAGTTTTTATAGATAAAACCATCCAAATTATTTAGAAATCAGTGTTGTGGGAGTTATAAGCAACATAGAAAGTTGTTTGTTTCTTGTCTTTTATCTGTTCTTACAAACTATCTGACATTCTTGTTGAACGTTCTCACACGCTGATCCATCACCCCAAACATTCCTGCTGCGAGAATGAATTCTAAACCCAGTGTGTCTATCTATCTATCTATCTATCTATCTATCTATCTATCTATCTATCTATCTATCTATCTATCTATCTATCTATCT
>JBAMHV010000008.1:6549657-6574127 GCA_037177535.1 Pseudomugil gertrudae
TATCTATCTATCTATCTATCTATCTATCTATCTATCTATCTATCTATCTATCTATCTATCTATCTATCTATCTCTAAATTAAAACTGTGTTTGACAGATGATATAAGTCCTTCTTGACTGTGGTTATTCTACTATAAACATTTTGCACTGTCAGTTTTGTTTGTTGTTTGTTTATGTTGAATTAATTTTTAAATCTAAAAAGAGAAAAGAAGAAGGTTTAGGTTTTGAAGTTTTAGTCAAATGTAATTACAAAGAAAAGGCATTGAGAACAAAAAACGCTGCACAGCCGTCAACATTAATCAGATTTTCTTAAAATTCTAAAGCAAGTATTTATAAATTATCATAGTCCTAAAATGTAATTAAATCTATTTATTCTTTATATTTGAAATACTTTCTTTCCTGTAGCTAAGCATTTTGGAAAAAAAAATAATGCAAAATTATGACATGGTAACATTGCAGACATCAACCGGCTTGAAATATCGTCTTCGCCTCAAGACCGGGAATGATCAGAGTGCATTTTCTACCTCGCCGCTCCGAATCCTCTGTCATCTTCAAACATCCACGGGGAGTGACTTGTTATTTGCTCTGAGCTGTCTGCATGGTTTGGCTTTTTGATTAGCGAGAGACAGAAAGAGAAAAAGAGAGGGACACAGGAAAACAGAGCAGAGATAGTGAAGAGAGAGACAGCCTTGAGGCACATGTCAAGCAATGTCATAGATAATCACACATTGTCTTAAAATAGCTTTGAAAATGACAGTGTTAGGGGTGGGCTGGCGAGGGTGAAGTTAGGGTTTAGGGGTGTGTGAGAGATGCATCGGAGCACATGTACCATAATTAGATACCAGATAAAGTTAATTTCTGACAACTCCCAGAGGGGACTTTTATCAAGGGCAACGTAAAAAACCATGTTTTATCAGTAAACATAGGGGAGTTACGGTGGGTTACATGAGTCTCAAACAAGCATCTTCTTTTGTTCTATTGCAGATTTAATTGTCCAGGTGAGGATGGTTAAGTTGCCTGCTAGCAAGTAGTCCCACTACATTAAATACTGCTGTTTCTGGTTTCTGCTGCCACAGACTACAAGGGCTTGGAGACAGTTTTGAGTCAAGTTGTTTCCTAAGCTTGGTTAACTTTCAGGGATGTACAAAAGATGATTTTCATTTTTACTGAACCTTGATAATGTAATCATAAAGCTTGAATTTCAAAGAAAACTGAGCCATTTTGTAGCTCTTTAGTCTCACCACAGCATCTTAAAAAAGACATTATCACTTTTTCTTAAATTCTTAAATTTCTTTTTCTTTCTGAATGAAAATAAATCAAGATAAATTCAATAAATTCAAAGGTATCTCACATAGGCCCGAAAAACAAGTAGCAAGCAAATTAATTCCAACTGCCAGACTGTTTATATTTATATCAATATAGATATGTGTTTATTTTGGATATGCTTCCTAATTTACACGGTTTATCATTTTCCTTCAGGATATAATAACATTTTTTTCTTTTTTTATATAATCAAATCTTATAACATATTGATGCTTGGTCATGAGTCATCTGTGTGCAATGTAATACAGAAAGTAAAACAAAAACATCACTTCAAATATAAAAAACATAAAATGTCCCTGAAACTTTCTTAAATCAAATGATAACATCAAACCAGAATGTTTCTGTCTTATCCTGACCAGCTTGTTTTAAAGGAGGCGTTGGTTTGGTCTTCAATACTTACCACAAAGGGGCAGAGTTTTGCCAGAGATCTGATACTCGGCTGGAGGAGGTCCGAACAACCTTTCTGTGTGAGTTTGCATGTTCTCCCGGTGTTAGCGTGGGTTCTCTCCGGGTACTCCGGCTTCCTCTCACAGTCCAAAGACATGCACCTTGGGGATAGGCTGATTGGAGACTCTGAATTGCCCATAGGAGTGAGTGTGAGTGTGATTGGTTGTTTGTCTGTGTGTGTTGGCCCTGTGATGGACTGGCAACCTGTCCACAGTGTACCCCGCCTCTTGCCCGATGTCAGCTGGGATTGGCTCTAGCCTCCCGCAACACCATTCAGGGAATAAACGGTAGATAATGGACAGATGTAATCAGGATCTGATTTAAAAAATCATGGGTCATTTGGAATGGTATGATTTCCTTGTACACTGCTGGAAATGTTGGCTAAAACATGTTGCATTGTTGTTATTTAGAGACCCTTATGCATCAATGGGAAACACCACCCAAGATTGTGGAGCGTGAGATGGCAAAATTCCTGTTGGACTTCTAGATCCAGATTGACAAAATGGTGGCGGCCAACCAACCAGACACAGTGATCATGGACAAGAAGCAGGGACAAGAGCAGTGGTACCCATAGTGATTGGAGTAAACACATCCACCACACTGGAGAAGTGGCTCCATCACATATCTCCAACCATAAGAAGGCAATCCTAGGAACAGCTAAGGTACTGCGTAGGACCCTCAAAAAACCTGCGTAGTCCTTTCCAAGACTCTGGACGAGGACCCGATGTTGAAATGAAATGAACAGCCACCTGCCCTGCCGAGGTGGTTTAGTATTTGTATAAATCGGTTTGATTTATATTATATTGATTTAGATTTATATATATATATATATGTGTGTGTGTGTGTGTGTAAAAATCTAGAGAAAAAACACTTTTATTTGTGACAGTGGATAAAGATTAGACTGTGCGGAGCAATGGAGAGAGGTCATGTGGTCTGAATAAGTCTGATAAGGTCTGGTTGCCGATGATGTTAAAATCCATTGAACTATGTCAGGAATCATCTGTAAAATTCCTGGGAGTTCTCATTGATGAGATTGAGCTGGAGAGAGCATGGCGACTTAGTTTGGAAGAAGCCTTATATATCCATGTCTTAGCTACTGCAACTTGGTCTGAGGAATACTTTCCCTACAACTCTTTACATCTTAGTGCTTCAGAAACACTTTGTTAGAATAACATCGGAGCAGAACCACTTATTTCTTCTGCTCCCTTATTCAAGCAATTTAAAAATGTGACTATGAAATTAATATTTGGTAATGTTCCATGAATTTACATAATAATGAACAGATTGTAACAGCATCTACAGTTTTCTTCTTTCATGATTATTGTATTAATTGTTTTATTTTTGTCTTGTATTTTGCTTTCACTGCCATAAGGTTTAACTATTTTGTTTGTTTACTATTTTGGTGGAAGCTTTAGATAAACCAGTTCTTCCTGCACTGTACTTTTGCTGTACCATTTTACCACTTACATTTTTCTTGTTGCTACTGTACAAAAATTTTTAAAAAAAGTCCAGATTTAACTTGTTGCTGCCATCGGGGTAAGAAGAGAGGCAGATAAAGTGATGCAGCCCTCATGCCAAGTGTCTATACAAGCCTGTAAGAGCAGTGCTAAGCCTGGCTTGCTGCAGTTGGTTTATGTGCCCAAAAAATGAAAACAGAATACCAGAATATACAGAATATACTGAATGAGAAGGTTGCTCCATGGATTTTGTCTTCCATAACAGCAAAGGCATATTTTAAAATGAAAACATCATCAGGCTCAAAATTCTACAGTATTGTTCGATAGCGTGGGGATTCACTTTGTTGTTACGTTGTTAAAGTTGCATAAACTACCCACTGGTATAGTTGGCCTTTTAGGTTTATATGTCCTACTATTGAACCACAACAGCTTGTTTGTTCGATACCATCTTCAAACCAATATTCAAAGAGAAATTATCAGTGCACCGATCTGTTAAATTTTTTTTTTTGTGTGTGTGTGTGTGTGTGCCATAAATCACCTTTTGTCTTATTTGCATCATCTCATCAAATCATTTCACTCTGAGCAGGTGCAAAAACCTATACCTTATTAAAAAAAGAATATTTACAACCATAATGCAATAAACAGCCCAGACCTTTACTAAAGATCACTTTTATTATTATGGAATGATTTGCCCATCTACTGTATAACTGGCAGAGGCGGGAACATGAGCTAAAAATAATGTTTATTCCTGAAGACAGTTAATGGTCCGTCAAATGGGATAACAAGGACGGTTGATTTGTGGGTCTCTCTGCAATTACAGAGCCTCCCTACTTCCTCCCTCTTTAAATTAAACAAGCCATTGATTTTATGCTGATATTATTTTTCCATATTCCACAGGAGCGCGTTTGATAGAGATATAGAGAGATTAAACTCACACATAGAGATATGGAAAGACATACTCAGGCTGAGCCATCTAAGGGTGTAGAAAGGTAAGAGTTGTAAGCTTTTGATTGCAGGATTTAAGAAAAGGACAAAACAAGAAAATAAAAGAAAAGATGAAAAAGGAAAAAGGAAAACAAAAAACAGTTAAAAGAAAAAAAACAGAAAGCTTGATTTAATGATTAGTGTCATCTACCCTGTTCTTCAGACAAGTTCTAAAAAAAAAAGTTAAATGTCATACAAATCCTAAATGCAAAACATCAGATTTAAGAAAATATAAATAAATAAATGATCTGGCTTTTCTTCTTATGAGGTCCAGTTTTACCAAAGATTACTAAAGGATAGGACAAGTCTAGCAACAAAGAACAAAATTAATCCATCCATTGGTCACTGGAGAGAAACGTCTGTTACATAAGAGCAAAACGTGAAGCTGCATCACATTCTTGTCTCATGTAGACCATAATAAAACTTTTACTGAGTTCTTCTACATCTGACCAGGAGCCATTTCTCTGGACCAGACACCTTTTGTCCTATACATGCTTATGTTTTAGTTCAAAACAAGAAAGAAAGGAAAAGGAAAAATCATTAGATGAAACATTTTAAACACATGAACAATTCCAGCTTAAAAAACATTGGCAGGATTGGATTTGAATTAACTTCAAATGAAAAACTATTTATGCTTTTTAACCAAGATTAAACTAATCTGAGTATTTCCAGCTGATTTGAGGCTTTGTGGGAGTTCGTCCCAGACATGCAGAGCATGGAAGCTGAATGCAGCTACTTCCTGTCTCATTCTGACTCTGGGAACTGATAAAAGATCAAGTCCAGGTGACCTGAGGGGGTCTGGGTTCATTCTGGGTCAAGAGGTCTTGTATGTATTGTGAATAAATATTGAATATTGAGATGTGAAAAATCTGTTCATGTTAATATAGGCTTATTTGACTTTAAGAACATGGGAGTTGTATGGTCTGAGAGTAACCAGTTGTGTAAATTATTCTGATGCTGTTTTTGACTGTATGGATGGTAAAGATAATGAAAATCTTTTATAAACTTTTACTCTGTAATTAAATATGGAAAAAACAATGAAAATAAGAGAATGTGATATGATTTCTTAAACATTACATATTATGCTTTAATAAGAATGGGGATGCTTCTTGACAAATTATGTAAACATCTAGCATGAGATTCCCAACCGGTTCTTTCATCCAGTATTATACTTTGGAACTTATATTTTCTGGATTTATTCTATCTCTGTACATTTAATACAAAGCTGTAGAAATTATTTTGGATTTTGATTGAATTTAAGGATAGTTTATTCTAATCAGTGGTGAAGCTTCCTGGTCCAGAAAGTAAAAATCCTGTCTGGCAGCTTTTCCAATCAGACCAGTTGAATTTAATGAGCACAGTTCCTCTGCCAGGTAAACGAGCCTGTTAGTAAAACACCAGTTCCAAATGTACAGGTAGACCCAAAAACATGGCAGGACTTTTACTTTACAGCAGCTGGATTTTACACCTCTGATTCTAATCAAACCACTTTTTTTTTCATTTTTAACATTTCACAAGTGACTACATTTAGTAATTGCTTTCATTTTCTCCACAGCAAAAATATTTGTGTATAATCTGTAAGCATCATATCAATAATAAAAATAATAATAATAACCAATTTGTTTAATAAAATATTTTTGTTTAGATTTTAAAAAAACCCCAAAGAGTTTATTATTATACAGCCGTTCACTGGGCACCATAATTATGTGTAGCTCAACCACAGCATGCAGCATAGTGAGTGTGTTTATGTCTGACTGCAGATGATTGGAAAATTAACATAAAAGTGATACATTTCTAAATTAAATATAATTCTAACAAATCAAATACACCATTAATAATGTGTTACATGACTGTAAAGATGTAGTCTATCAACAAAAGATACTAAAACTTAAAAGTGACAGGCGGAGGTGGATTATCTACATCGTTTACTGAAATAGTTTCAAAGAAGATCATATTTGTTGTTACAGGTAACACTGACTACACTGACACAGCCATACTGTTTACAGCCTGCGAGTTTTGATTTGTCTTTCGCTGTGTTGGTTACGGATCTGCCGGTGATTACGTTTTATTATTATGTTTCAAGAAAAAATGAGATTACCTATGACAGGTTTATCATCGAGGCCCTCTGCAGGGCTCGTGTCCGACTCACTGGCCTGACCGTCGGTGACTCTATTAGCAATGTGTTTTCATCCAAAACACACACAGGTGTCTAAGTACATGCACATGAGCAGAGACTGCAGCCACCATGGAGTGAAGATTACACAGAGAAGCCAAGTGACAAATTCAAGTGGCCAGAAAAAATATCAATTCATTTAGGACCAGTGAGCAGCAAGCCAGTTGTCAGAAAGAGAGGGAGAGAGAGATCAAAGGAGCTTACCCTGATATGACAGATGCATTAGAGTTGAGAACAAGACAGTTAATTTGGTGTGTCAGGGAGTTTGTATGTTCACTCAGCAGCATGCGCTTCTCAGAACAATAAAAAATCAGCAGCTCAAGTGCTTGAACCTATCTGTTGTGTTTAGGAACAGACAAAATCAGCATGTTTGAATTAATATAGACTATAATTCTTGCATCAAAACATAATCAAACAAAGATGTTTTAAAACAGCTGCTGAGTGTGTCCACTACATTTTCATTCTTGGTACTGCTTTGTGTCATGTAAAAAGATACCACATTATTTCCAGTGCAGCTTTGGAAGATAAAAGCATCACAATTGCAATGTAAAGCCATCTTAAGACTGAATATACTTCTCCTAAACAAAAATATATACACTATAACTTAAGAAAGCTTAATACTACAGATATCCGTGACCAATATTATAGTCATCGATTGCCTTTAAATGTGATATCAGAAAATATTGGTATCAGTTCTGACAACTTTTACACAACATGTAAATGTTATATATGAAACTCTGGGCTATGTCTCCTCTAAGTGAAAATGACCAAATATAAGAGCTATCGTGTATATTTTTCCAGATATGTTTGTTTGTTTGACACAACTTTGTAATAAATCCTTTGTCTCTGACATCATCAAACCATGTTGACACTTGCAGGATAAGGACCTTTGAACACTATTGAAACCATTGCACAGTGGAAATGAAGAACTTTACAAAAAATGTGTAAAAGCACAAAATATATCTGGACTATGTGTTTCTAACTGCTATTTTAGTTGTTGATGGTTATATTGTTTTTGTATATGTGTGTGTGTGTGCTGTTTCTGCTAACTCTAGGTATGCCTTTTTAATTCTCACAATAACAGTAACATTAGCATTGTTGAAACTTTGGACTGTGTGGGAATATTATGAACCTACGCTATATATGGTACAAGGGGGTAGATATACATCAGTCGTAGACTATGACCTTGTCCCACACCTGTGTTTATTTTATTAAGATTTTGTGAGACTCAATGTGAAACATAATATTTCTGCTTGTTTACTTTTTGATATACTTGCTTGAATAGAGTAATAAAACAAAACATAAAAAAAGAAAATATGTTCATGTAGCCATATGGCCCATCTTAGAAGTACTTGTTTGTATATCTGTATGTATGAATTACATTACTGGTGGATTCCATCGTGTTGGATTTGTAAGTTAGTATTTGGTTTATGTAATGACAACGTAAGAAAAAGTAAAAACTGCTGTACAATAGAAGGTGTTTAAAGGCACAGAATGAAGAAATTGAATTCATGCTCATGCCTCTACCTCCCACCACTGAACAGCATTACACATATGGGCTTTTAAATTCTGACATCAACAAAGGACATTCAGGATGCACAAGCTGGCTATAATTTCCCATCTTAGACTAACATTAGCAACATGTGTTATCATGATGTCCTGTTGCCCCCGTGTATCAAGCCCATAAGGCTGGCATACATCCCATAGTTTTATTCACAAATTACTTCAAGTCTGACCAGTAAAATAAAAAAAGCTTTTTTAAAAGTCCTCACAGGATACTTGTTTTTTATATCACCTTAATGTGGTGAGCCAGCCAACATCAACATCTGTCATCTGACCAGGAAGCTTCATAGAAGCTTACCTGTGGAGGTGTAACCCCCTAATTGAGTTGGTGTGAAGGCTTCAGCTGAGTCCTACTTTATGATCCACAGTGGGAAATGGATGGAAAGTGTTTGTCTGAAGACACAAAAACCAAACAGCTTTGGGCATTAGCTGATGATTTTGAATATAAATAAACCCAGCTGAAATAAAATGATGAAAAATACTCTTGATTTAGTGTTACTGCTCCACGAACATGCAGTATATGCAACATAATCTCCACTTCAATGATCTTTATGTTTATAGCATTCATCTTGAACCAGTATTAAGCCGTAGTCTAATTCATGCTTTATAGTTAACATGTAGTCGTAGTAGCAAACACATTAACACATAATGGCCCTGTGATTGAAATAATAGTAAAATCACAACAGCACTGTGGTGATGGGATTGGTAATGCTTATGGCTAAATCAATATTCACGTGTATATTAGGCCAATATTTTGAGAGAAGCAATCACGGCTGTTGTAAAAAGGTGTCATTGTGTGCAAAACAAAATGACTTGGAAGTGTGAAACATTTTGATTAGGCCTTTTCAAGGTGATCTCAGGACATTTTCATGTGTCACTACTTCTTCACTCCTCTCCCCCCCACCCTCGTCCCCCCGTTTCTTTGATGAAAAGAAAAGAAGTGTACATATGTTGAAGTATGCTGACATGCCCTTGTGGAAGGATTTCAAGCATGATGCTAATAACAATAATTAGCTCCTAAGTGTTTGCGAAGGGGGAGGAAGAGACATGAATATTCTCTCATTGTGTTGGTTTGTGTGTGTGTGTGTGTGTTTGTTTAAGGACAAATGGCTTCCTCGTGTCTTCTAAAAAGGACAAATGAACTATAATTGCTTATTTCAGGGTCTAGGCATGAAGGCAGCTTTTGCTACTTCATTATGCTTGTTTTAACTCCTCGAGAACACACACACACACACACTCTCACATTTAGTCTATTAACAACATATTATTTGGACTGTTTATGAGCAACATTGCAATTAAAGTGAATAAGAGTTCTTTTTCTGAGGACCAATACAGCTGAATGTGACCATTTATGAATGAAATTCTGTTAAAATAATTAAAAACAATCTTTAAATACTGGAAGACAGAAAGCAAAGAATGATACGATGTGTAAATGAAATTAATTGGAAATAATATATTGGCTTCAAAGTTGGAGTAGACGTATAGGAACTAAATCCATACGCCACTTACGGCAATCACGGAGAGGAAATTTTCTGATATGCAAAGACAGACTCTCCTATCAGTTTTGATTAGCGTTACAGTATGTCTTTCCCGGTTGTTAGATATTTGAGAAATTATTATTAATAACAAAATAATTTCCACAGATTAACCCTATTCTGGCTTTATTCCTGATCCCCTGACCTTTAGGAAATTGATCCAGGGAAAGATTGATGGCTCTCCTGCTGTTTTAAAACATTTGTCCTTGCTGGTCTGATTCTTTTCTTGTCATCTTCTATTGCACCCGAGTAACACATCTAGACGTCAGTTTAATGATGCAGTTGTGTCTCTGAATGTCACATTGACCCAAAAGTATATTTTAGATTGTCAAACAGTTTTTGAAGAAAATCCCTGAAGTTAAAGGTGCAGGTGGTCCTATCCGCTATGGATTACAAAGCATTGATGGAGTTCTACCTGAACCTTCAATTGTAATGATAAATCGATCCATTTGAATTTTCTTCTTAGTTTAACAAATTTGGCGAGAGGGGGATTCATGTATATCTTTTTTTTATTGTTTTCACAGTCTGTTCTTTAGTTTTATGTTTCATGTTTCAGATCTTGTCATATTGGAAAGCTTCTTTATTTCCCTTTTAAATAGTGCTACATTTGTATGGAAAATGCATTTGTGGAATGAGCAGCTTTACGTTGTAACCATGAAAACTTTCCAAATCATCTCTGCTAATATCAACAGCTGACTGAAAACTAACAAAAACCAAAAAACGGATATTTGCTATTTAATGATTAATTCATTTAACATGCAGATGCGTCAGTAGTATGTGGAAGAACCATACACAGGCACAACAGCCTGGTTCTTCCTCCCTATGGTGGACAGCAGCTTGCACATATCCTGCTGCAGAATGGCATCCCACTCTTCATCCAGTATTTGTCACAAGTCAAATACAAAGTCAAATTTGTGTTGTTACCAACACAACCACAGCTAAGCTGGTCCCACAAGCATTCGATGAGGTTGATGTTGCAAGCAGGCATTCCATCTCCCCTCTCTGACTCTGGAGGTAGTCTAGTCTCGCGGTGTAGAAATGAGTGTTTTCATCTTGAAGGCTAGAGTTCAGTCCTGACTCTGAAGCTATGGGATTGAAAAGGATTAAAACTTCCCATCTCAACATCTTTCTGCATCTAGACTGTTTACAGTGATGACAAACCTTGTTTTTCAAGTGAGGGTGATGCTCCCCTGCCCCATCTAGCTGCCTGTATCAATAGCTGTTACACTCTCGCTGCAGCAGTCAGTAATGCATTAATAGAGATGATTTTCATGAGCATAACCCACATACTCACCTCTGCTGCTCAACCTACAAATCCATTTGCTTTTCAAATACAGTACAATTTTATACATTTTTTCTAATGATATGAAATCTATTTCCAAGAAGCATAGTTACAACAATTAATCAAATAAACATTGTTTCACTTTCTCTAACACAGTAACTGTAATTTCATGGTGTAAGATCAAGTGAATTTTATCCATCATTATATTTAAAATCAAGATGGATTATATAATTTGTTTCTCTTCTTACACTGGACAAATGTGTTTCACATGTAGTTTTAAGGAGCAACGATAACTGAAATATAATTTTAGATGCCAATCTTACTGTTAAGAAACAGGAACTGTCCGGAAGTTAGAAGGGGTAAAATGCCACTTTGAACATGAAGGATCACTGTAGTAACATACTGACTAAAATATCTTATTGATAAACCCCTTCTTAAAACCTATAGGTGTTAAGTCCCAGTGCAACATTTGTCAGGGTGCTGGGGGTGTAGAGGACAAGCAAAAGTGTGCCACAGAAGCTTAACTTATTACCCATTGTGCAAAAAGATTAATGTTATCTTAAGGGATAAAAAATAAGAAAAAATAATTGCTTGTCTGTGCTTTACCGAACTTAAATAGTACTAAACTAAAACAATCGCTTACCTGATAGGTCATCTTTTGAGTAGCAACTATTATCAAAATAATAGTTTTTACTGACATCAATTCGACCGTCTATGAGGGTCTCATTTATATTCTGACTGGGATCAGTCAGAGCCTTTAAAACACATCAGTGCCCCATGAGATATGGAGTTTCTACCTTGAAGTCAAAGAATTGTAAATGTTGACCGAGGGGATATCAGCTAGTCACCTCAATGACTGCAGGGTCACTATGAGGGATTTCCATTTCCTTTAAGAGGGTGAATGAGCTCTGCACAAACGGGAGCAGATGGATGGAGAGATGGATGAGTGGACAGAAAGAGCAAGTTACTGAGAAAGAGGGAGAGAGCATCCTTATTTATTGTTCATGCATTTTTAAATAGCAGAGCAGTGGGGTCACATGAGTAAACAGGATTTAACCTGAGGGTGAGAAAAAAGAGCAAAGAGGAAGGAGAGATGGGCAAATTAGGCAGTGTTACCATGGATGGATAGAATGCAAAAACTGTGGGACAACTATATGTTTGTCATGGAGTATCAGAAACACCACTAAGATATATGCTGCATGTGCTTTAAAAGCAAACTGAACTCGGGATTATTCTCAACCATGTGCTTGTGTCAGACTCATGAAATGTTTCCACGATAATGATCATGTTAATTTGTAACATTTGTACGCAGGGGGTGGGCTGGAGTCAATTCCAGCTGACCTCGGGCGAGATGCAGGGTACATCCTGGACAAGTCGCCAGTCCATCTATTGATTCTCACATCACTTTTAAAAACATTTTAACTTTTTTTGGAGCCTGAGTTGTTAAACATAGTAAACTACTCTCAGACGGGTGTCTTTCCATCTGCCTTTAAAACTGCTGTGGCGAGGCCCCTTCGGAAGAAGAGAAGTCAAAACTGGCAAAGTCTGGCAATTTCTCTCTCTTGTCAGTACAAAGGTGCTAATACATGCTTTTATTCCTAGTAGATTCTATTATTGTAATACATTACACTCTGGTCTTCACAAAAAGTCAATTTCAAGCTTACAAATACTTCAGAACTCGACAGCATGAGTTCTGATGAGGACAAGAGGGCGAAACACATTATGTCAGTTTTACAATCGTTGCATTGGCTCCCCGTGTGTTTCAGAATGGATTTTAAGGTTCTTTTAGTTGTTTGTAAATGGAATAATGGTCTTTGCCCCTCTTATTTATCAGATGTCTTTTTCAATTATAAGCCCCCACAGACTCCGAGGTTCTCTTGTACCAGCCAATTATTTAAGGTCAGAACTAAAACATACGGTCAATAAACGGACAAAGGGTACTGACTCCTGATGTGGAGAGATTCCATTAATATAGTTTTCTGTTGTCTCTTTATTTAAGTAACTAATATATGAATAGTTTAATTTAAGAGACAGAAATTATGGTCATGTTGGGGTGGGTGACGGGGTAAGTTGTGGTGGGTGGGTGTGGGGTTATCTGTCTTTGTGTGTTAGTGAATTGGTAATTTTTCTTTTTTTTCCATTGCTATATTGTCTGTTTGGGTGTTTCAATTTATTTGATTTTATCACGTACAGCACTTTGTGGTGCCTGTGGCATGAAATGCGCTTTCAGAATAAAGTTTTTTTTAGTTTGATTTAAATTTAGGATTAAAGCTCTTCTCACATATAGTTACCACAGCAAGTCTTAAATAGTGGCCCAAACAGCATATCTGATAGCTGACTGACTTTTATTTTTCTTTAGTTTCATTCTTGTGCTATCATTTTTTAAAGTTCATCATAGACATAAATCCCCTACTGTGATCCATTAATCTGCTTACGAAAGTGAGATATATTTAGCAAAACTTGTTAGTCTTGTTAGTCACCTCTGATGTCAAGTGTTAATTCATTTAACACCATGACCTTAGTTATTGTCTATTCTTTCTTTCCTAATGGTTCTTTAAAGCTACAAATTTGCTGCTTTACAGATACTGCTCTGAAACATGTACTCAGAGAGAAGCAGGGTCAAACTCTTCCCTGCAGGTGTCTTGACCTCTGACCATTGACCTTTACACACAGGCAATCACACATAAAAATGCACAAGACTCACACACAGCCTCTAGCATTTGACTCTGACTGATGTCATTGAGATTAGCTGTATGGCTCTACAGGGAGTAGACCACAGCCGCGTTTGCATGTGTGCCTACATGTGCCCATGTGTTTGTACAACAACTAAAGGAAGCGCAGGAGTGGGGAAAAGAGTTTGAGTGCTTTGATTTGACCAACAGAGAGGTTAACAACAAGACAACTACAGTGACGTATGAAAAAGAGAATTTCTGTCTCTTGTTCTCTTGATTTTGTAGGTGTTGGATTAAGGATGCACCATGGTCAGAATACATTTCCTAAACTGCATTTGTGAGTACAATAAAATCATAGTTAAAAATCTGATAAAAAAGCTGAAAAAAACAGAAGTACTATCCAGCACAGACAGACTTGACAATAAACTGCTCTGCTAACATGCCTGACATGCCTTTTATGTATACATTTGTGAACTCATTTACTAATTATATTACATTTAAAATATTCTATATTGTCTTTACATGTGTAAAACTCATTTTTAGTATTGCCGGCAGAATAAAAAGCTAAGTTTTGTCTTTGACCTTGATTTCCAACTTCCTCACATTGTGAATAGGTATCATACACAAAAGTTCTGCATGGGGTGAAAGAATATTTAGGTTCCTTTTGTAGTGCACATTTTATAACACACCAACACTACTGGGTCAGTGTGCTTATCACTAGAAAAAACTAAAGTTTTAGGTTTAGGCATAAAAAAAAGCAGACTTATAAAACATTTAAACACAGTGAAAGTAGTGAGAAATCACAGCTTCCCAAACCAGACATTCGTGCAAGGAAACCATTTTTGGATCAAATCACTGCGTATGCTAAAGTCACTCTATTATGCACATTTTAGGCTAAGTCATTTTAATGTATGTGTCCACAATGTCCTGAATTAATTGTGCATTTTTCCCTAACCACTTTATTTATGTAAAGGCTGTAGGCCTTCTGATCAGACTCTGCCAGAAACAAACAGAAAGAGTATTCCGGGTCAACTGCTGGAAGTAGTTGTCGGGAGCACGCATATTAGTTGTTTTCATCATAGAAACACCGACAAAAAGTGGATGGAGAAAGCTGACAGTACAGGTAACAGACAAGATTGATGCCAAATTTGCCATCAATACAGATAAGAAGCCTACCATTTAGACCATTTTTTTAACGTGTCCAGCATCAAAGCAGACAGAATGATGGTCTGGCTGCTGTATTGTGCCGAGCAAATTTGCTCTTCCAAGAGGATTCAATTCAATTCAATTCAATTCAATTCAACTTTATTTATATAGCGCCACTTCATGACAGCGTCATCTCAGGGCGCTTCACATCTTATTTGAGCCAATTCATAAGAATAGCCTATATAAGGGAAACCGTAAGATTGCATTAAATTGACTTCGATGCAATCCCCAGCCTGAGCAAGCATTGGGCGACAGTGGGAAGGAAAACTTCCTTATAAGAGGAAGACAAAACCTTTGGCAGAACCCGGCTCAGGGAGGGCAGCCATCTGCCTCGACTGACGGTGTGGAGAGGACAGGAAAGACAGAATAACATTTAAACAATATTAATACTGCAGTTATTCAGTAAGACCTGCAGACAGAGGACAAATAGGTTAATGATGTCATATATCGATACAAGGAAGATAAGCAGAGTGTAAAAAACTCAGTACATTATGGGATGTATATATATATATATATATATATACAGAGATCCTTTTGGTAATCAGAATTCTTTATTTATTATTTATTTTGGACTGATATGTGTTCCACATGATTTACGTATTTTACTGGACCAACCGGAAAAGAAGAGAGGATAGAGAGACAGCAGAGAGGAATAAAAGAGAAACACAAAGAGAAGAGAGAGAGACACCACATAGGAAACACAGCAATCTGATCAAATACTACTCCATCCGCCATACCTGTACAGAAAACAAAATAACTCTCTTACGGGGCCCCACAGGGGGTTAAAGATCTACAAGTGCTACATACGCCATAGATGAACAAGCAACACATGTTCAACCTGGATAAACCTAAAGAATAGCTCAGTGATTGTGATCATTCTGAGCGTACAGGGTGAAAAGTGTTTAGAGTAAGGTGATCATGCCAAGGCGACCCCCTCCCTTCAAAAGTCAGAGGCAGGAAAGGGCCACCTGACACCAGGGCAACCAGCAGCCATCCCGAGCAGGGACCCCAGCCACCCCACCATGGGGCAAACCCAGCATCCGCCCAGGAGGCGGCAGAGGAATGTCCCAGGAATAGCCCCCGGCAGTCAGGGGGAACGGGCCCCAGCAGTCCCAGGCAGGGAATCGCCAACCCCATCGTGGACCGGCCGCCCAGTGCAGGCAGAGCGCTGGCCCAGGGCTCCGACCGCCCGAATGAGACCCCCCCAGACACACAGGCAGAGGCCCGCGAGGAGCCAGAGCCCCCAGACCACCATGCCGAAGGCCACTCCATACCCCAGCGCACCAGACGCCCACCCCAGGGATCAACCCCCCACACACACCCAATCATCCACACAAGCCCCATCACTCCTCCACCTCACACACCATACAGATATCCAACCCATTCACACGCACCTCACCACGCTTCTCCTCACACACACACATACCCAAACATCCCCATGCACCTCCCACCCCCCCAGACACATATGTGTACACACACATCCCATTATCCCCACACCCCATACTGCCTCTCTCCCCACCCCTTACTCCATATCTGCACACTCATTTTCACATCCAACTCCTGTCCTCCGTCCACCAAGTACTACGTGGTCCACCCCCCAAAGGTTGTCTGTATGGTGTCAGTGTTTACATGTGTTTTGTGGATATAAGTGTAAACATAAGTGTAATTAAAACTGGGAGGCGACCAGACACCGGGTGGAGCGGACAGGGCCATGTTGGTGCCTGCACGACACCCAGCACGTGTGCCCACCCCCCACATTCCTACCCGTGTGTGTGGTGCTGAGTGGGGAGGTGGTGACGGCCGAGGATGTGGGTCCTGAGGGAAGTGTCCCTCCCAAGGCTAGGAGCTGCCAGCAGCACCAGGCACCACCCACTCCCCAGGGCTTCCAGAGGCAAAACAAGCCAGGGGGAGCCATCCCCACCACCCAAGCCAACAACCAGCCTCGCCCGGGAGACGCCAACAGCCACCGGAAGCACCGACCCACTACACATGCCAACGGGAGAGGGAGGAACAGGAACCAGCTCAGGCAGTTCAAGTGGTTCAAGGTCTTTGGTCAATTCTGCAGATTACTCAAGAAACATTCAGGGTTTGCATTTCACTTTCACACGTTCACACATGTTTGGCAGAACTGAACCTGGTGGAATACAGTTAAATGTACATTTCTGTCAGATTATTACTTTCTATCACACTGATTGTTTCTCTGTCTCACAACTGACACAAAATGCTTTTGTTATATGCAATATGAGCATTTGTATTGTAATGACAAATTACTCTCCTGGTATTTAATGGACCACAGAATTTCTGTTTCTGTGGTCTGACGATTTTTGCAACACACCTCACACATCAGATCTTTTTTATGAGCAGAGCAGTGACCAGGCCTCACAACCGCTTCATCAGCACTCAACTCAACATCTACGTGGAAATCATAAAGATTGTGCTGTGAACAATAAACCACCACCATGTTAACAGTATGGTAGTAACATTTATACAGCTGCCATCCCTTTTAATGAGGCATTTCCACCCTAATTTCAACTTAAAGCCTCTTACACAACTCATTCTGACATTGACATCCAACATTAGGAAACAAACACTTTTGCAAACACACTGACAAAATTAAACAACTACTCTAAATGAGTCCAGCTGATGCTTCTGAATGCCAGAGAAAGAGCCAAAAGTGTGAATGTTTTAAAATACAACATTCAACTTATTAAACAATGTCCAATTTACATCTCTTGAAACGTGGATCGATGACCAGAATGCTTATGATTCAATGCTACATACATGGATTCTGGATTGTCTGAAGCTGTACCAGATCAACAGCAATCTAGAGCCTCTTTTTCAAACTCAATAAAGATGTGGCAGATCACCTTTGAGTCTAACTTTAAGGTAATTGCACTAGTTCCCATCAAATGTTGCATGGTGCCCTGTCCTTGCCGCTGTTCTGCATAGGCCAGGAATGGGGCGACCATCAGCCACCTATTCTACATAGAAGACATCAAGCTGTGCCCTTAAAGCCCAATTCCAGTTGTACCTCTGTAACAGTTACAGAAAGTTAACAGGTTTACCTTAAGTAGAAATAATACAGGTGTTCAAGGAAAAAACATGGTTCTACAAGCTTCATAAAGTTCATGAAAGCAATCAGTTGTATATATCAATGATGCAACTGATATTTAAATTTTTAAGTCATAAACTAATAATGCATAACACCCCAAACAGCCACATTGTTAAGTTATTACGATTAGTCATGTCGTAATCTTGATAGCTTGATCAAACAAAGTTAAGAAAATGGCAACAGCATTAATATTTTGGTTTTGAGGACATTTTAAAAATAATTTTTGGATGATTCTGTATTTAAAAGCACTATAACTAAGCTTTGAAGGACTATCACATTTTAACAACCCTTATCAAAGGGTAATTAAGCATTTATTCTGCATCCTACGTGTACTAATTTGTCTTATCTATTCCTATGTCATTTTCTCACCTATTTTCCCCCCGTTTAATCTGAAAATATCCTCTTGTGTTAATTTTATAAAACAGCCATAGTGTACATTCAAATGGGTCACTGTGTTGATGTTAGGTTGATTTCAATGTGATCTAATCCCCTAAAGCAAAATGTGGGAAATGTATATAATAAAAGTCACTGTGCAATCAAAACAAGCCAGAGTCACAGAGTTTTTAGATCAGAATCTTATGTAATGTTATGTGAAGTGTTTACAGGTAATCTAAAAAAATCCCCAGCAAAGTTAAAGAAATGTCCACACAGGATTAAATTGTAATAGTAAACCTCATTCGTAATGGGAAATGTACTCACCAGCTCTGGCAATTAATGTTTTTAATGGACCCGTGTTCTATTAGGTGTTATTCTCCATAGTATTTAATTTGCCACATATAACGTGTATATTTCAGATAGAAACTTCTTTAATAACATGCCTAAATTTTAATGTAACATTATTGTAACATTTTTTAGTGTCTTATTATTTAGTTGCAATTAATATAAAAAACAAACTGTTTTTAATTAAATAGGTTTAGAGTGGGAACCGTGACATGCTTGGTCACTGTGTGCCATGATATTTAACCCTTTCAGCTTTTAAGACATAACACTATATTTACCTATATTGCTGACAAGAAGAGAAAAAAAGCACAACACTAATTGGAATTACAACAGACATGCATACTAGAGAGTAGGCCAATTGTTTTTCATGTTAGCTTGTGTGACCACCTTCACCCCTCACCCTCCATCCCTGTTGCCATGGCCCTGAAGTGTGATTAGAGCTCTGGCTAACCAAAATGGCTGACAATATTGACTTCCCATCTGGTTCATGCAAACAGGATGTGACAGATTTAATTTGTTTGTCAGCTTACCTTAATTTAAACAGAAGGCTGGGAGTGGCAAAGAAGTAAAGACTGAAGGAGGTGAGGAGTAAGGGAATGAGACAGTCTCTCACACACACACAATCACCTCTTCGCTTTCTGATTGGTTGACTCTTAGCTGAAGTAATGCATTTGTGTGTGAATTTGGTTTTGAAGGTCAATCAGTAGTGTTTCTTCTCACCAGTGTCTTCAAATCTTCATTTTCATTCAGCATATTTTAAAATAAAAATGTAAAACATGGGAGAATAGAAATTGAAAAAAGACTGAAGATGAAAACAGTAGATTGAAGAGGAGTGGCTTGATCTTGACATCATTGTGTAAGTAACTAAGCCAAAAAGAAGAAACATAAGAACAGAAACAGTATAATTGAAAGGTGGAGTTGGAGGAGGAAGAGGAAAGTGGAACGTCCTTAAAGACTGCTTCAGCATGCCACATGAACCAAATGGACATTCACGAGTTGTGTGTTTACAAGGCAATCCTGATGGCAGCTGAGAGTGAGAGTGTGACAGTGAATACAGAGGGCTGCATTATTGTTTAAATCATTGATCGCTTCCATTTATCCTTTTTTATCGCTCAGCTGCTCATATCTTTGTTTTCTCTCTTCTACCACAGATGTCTGACAGTCACAGTTTGTGTCAAATATTTCTCTTTTTTCTTTTACATGTTTACATACTTATTTTCTCTAAACTCTTTCTCTTTTGTATCTCTTATTTGAGTAATTATTCAACTGTTCTAAGACCATTAATTTCTTGTTTATTATAATGGAACAATCCATGTTATTTTTTGTATAGTTTTTAATTGTAATATTAAAAGTTTCAAATTTAGCTTTTGTTTCTGTCTTTGGGGTTATTCCCAGCATTGTTCCCCAAAAAACCTAGTAGTATATTATTATCCTTAGACTCTCTCCATTATGTATATTTCTAGTTTTCCATTATTCCAGGCATTGTCATTAGGATTTAGTTTTATTCAGCAATTAAGATTTTTTTTTCCACATTTGTGAATCGTTTGAATTGACAGATTCTGCTTAAAAGTAATCATTGTTTATTGGTTTCAAATGTCAATATTTTGACTTAATTTATGGTAACTGAGCACTGTACAGTGTCTATTATATCACCTTTGCACACATTAAATCCTGATAGTAAATATGAAATACTAAAATAGAAAAACTACTTTTTTGTTACATCAAAATATAATACCTGTTAAACAGCAAACACACAGAAAAGATCAGGTGCAATCAGAGCGGCTTCTGAACAATACGTCAGAGGGAGCAACACATATATCACTTTATGTGCATTTACAGATATTTTATGGAAGAATTCAATTACACTGGAGTATTCACATCTCCCACTGTCTTGACTACTTATTTCCAGGTCACCCTTCACTTATGAGTCCATTTTATTGTCAAAGTAACTTTGCAATGGAATGCCAGGCTTTTCATATTCTTTCGGGATAACCTCTCATGCAGATGTAGACACATCTGTTGCTAGTTGTACAACATCTTGCCAAAACATTATTTCAGTATTGAGTTGGAAAGTCATCTTCCACCATGCCAACACATTGTTGCAAGGTTGTGGTTCAGGTTTGTTACCACGGAGACGAGCACGCAGAGCGACGGTTGCCGTGTGCCATCGATGCTTGTCTTGGCAGGGAAACAGCCAACTGTGAGGTCGACTGACAGCCAGACGTGAACACACACAAACACAAAGTCTTTCCCTGCTCGAGGCTCAGCAGGCAGGGCGGGTGGGCGGGATCTGTGAGTGTGTGTGTGTGTGTGTGAAAAGGAAAGAGCGAGAGAGACAGTGTAAAACAGGCGAGTATGACAGTGACGTGACACTGGTGAAATAATTATGAGTCCAAAACAGGGCTGACAGGGAGCAGCCCATGCCCTTCAACTATCTGTCAACTGTCATTAACACAGAGCCCTGATACACAGCCTGAGGAAAGAGGAAGTGAAATGGGAAGAAAGAAGGAGAAAAAAACAAACTACAGAGGGGAATATAAAACTGAGCCCAATATTAAAAAGAAAAAGATTGTTTCCTGATATATAACACTGGGTCATCTCCATCATCTGATTACTCTAATAGCTTGTAATGACTTGGATGTCTTTACATGGCAGAAAAGATGCTTCAAAAGAAAACACACATGGTTTACAGAAAGGAATACAGATAAAATGTGATTTATTGTATTTATTTATTATTTAATTAGCGGTTCAGTATATAGTTTGTGTCCTTTTGTTTGTTCAGTGTTCATTGATGTGCTTTTAAAAATATTTAAGGATTACTTAACCTAAATGGTGGAGAAAGGGTTTTAAAGAGTACATTTTACGTGGTTTTTGTGGCTTCAGGCAGTGACACAATGGCATAAAATTCACTCTTCCTCCAAATCTAACTTCTGAACACCAATTACCAAAGGTCATAGACAAGAGCAAATATGTGAGTGTGTCTAAGAATTAGGATAATTTCCATTTTATGTCTTTAACATATAATGGATGAAAAATGAGAAGATCTTTCTGGTGAGGAATTGTGGGCACATTGAATACTTTCAACAGGTTCTTTAGGTATGACAGACTTGACCTAGTAGTAGGGGACTATGAGAAGAGCATTTAAAACAAAAAAAAGAGAGAAAGAAAAATTTCAAGTTAAAGTTAATGAAATACATTTTATTTACCTATCACTTCTGTGTTAGATAGATAAAGACTGAATCCACAAAACAAACTTCCACAAACCCAGACTGTCATACACACTGAAGAGTGTGTTGTGACAAGCACTGAACTGGGTACAGGTTATTCGATTCTACTAGATTCTACTTTAATTTCAGCGTCCTTTACCTCCAGGATTAATTTCTGATTCTCTAAACAGAATAGTCCGATGGCTCAAAATCACTACCATATTAAGAAAATTAAAAGAAATTAAGTTTGGAGTTTAATATCACATTTATTTCACAGTAATGAAGCTATGTTGTGATTGCTGGGATAGGCTCCAGCTGCCCACAACCATTCATTGAAATAAAATGTACAGATGATGGATGGATGGATGGATGGATGGATGGATGGATGGGTGAAGCTTTGTTGTCTGTAGGCTGAATACACAAGTAACATATTTTAAACACACACAGTAGTGCTATATTTTCAGAAATTCAACTAGAACTTTTACATACATTGAAGAGACCAAGTTCTAATAAATGACATTGTTTTGATATAGAAAGTGAAACAGGATACTAAAACAACATCACAACATAAGAAAACTCCATTGATGATTAAGTGCTAGGAACTGGGAGCTTAGACCACAATCTGTCCTCTGCCTCATATCCTGTCACTACATGTATTGTTGTTCTGTGACTCCTTTGTGTGTTTGTGTGTGTCAAGTACAGGACTTTGACGTCAAAGAATAGGGTCCACATCCTGAGAGATTTTGATAGCAGCAACATTTTAGTTGCAGTCAAAAGGCAAATGTTGATCAGGTTTAAGGTAAACTCACTGTATTTTATTTTTCAAGTCACTGTTAAACGTTTCTGTTTCAACCTGGCCGACATGGAAAGCAGTTTGCACTGAAATATTAATCATAGTAACTTTATGTACTCATCCTTGTCAAAATGATAGATCATCCAAAAAGATATCTATTTTAATTGTTATGCATGTAATCACTCTTCCAATCTCAGATTTAATAAAGTTTCTAGTGAAATGTACTGAGATCTCATTTTTTCTTTGTAAATCTGCAAAAGTCTTTCTAGCTGTGGATTGATATGTGTATTAGCTGAAGGCCCAGGTGAAATATGTCCAAGAGCACCCCGTTACCAAGAATCAGGGTGTAAAACACCTCAGTGTACATAACTCATCTTAACGGGGAGTAAATCCCTCCTCAAAACAAGAAGACGCAGAGTACATTTTGCAATCATATATTTGGAAATAAATCTCACATGATGCACCATGAAACACTCAAGGAGACGCTGGGAGAGTTAAAGTGAAGGGGGAAAGAAAGAGATGAGAGGGGGATTTATGGAGAGAAGGGATATCCCAGTACCTAAGACAGCCAAATGGCCAACAATGGACTGACGCACTGAAAACACAAATAGAGAGCCATTTTTATGATGTGAATGGATGGGTTCCCTGGAAGACACTTGGCTGGATTTTATTTGGTCATGGCTTTGGCCCGAGCCACTACATATTTCTGTTTTATGAAGAGACTAAACGGCTAAGACAGCGGCTAACAGAGTGCAAACCTTCTCACCTTATTGGAAGATTAAACTGGAGGAAGAAGAAGACAAAGCAGGTGGAAGGCTGAAATTAATATATAATGGTTAAAAAATCAAGGCGTGAGGTTGAAAGAGAACAGTGGCCCAGTTTATGTGTTGCATAAAAGCACCATGTTTTGTCTGTCTGTGTGTGCTATCTCTATACCAGGGTCACGTACAACATACAGCATTCAGAATAAAAAAGACTGTCCTGTGACTCTGTAGGATATTTTTTGATCCATGCCGGTCCTTGTTATGTATTTTTGTTTATTTTTTTTTCAAAAAGCCGCTTGAAAGTCTTGGACAGAGGCAGGAGTCACAGCATTGTAAAACAGATTCCTGTAGCTGATAAAATAGTCATCACTAGAAAATTAATTGCACCCTTCGCCTGGATCTTTGACATTGGACATGTGACGGTTTCTTTGAGAGTAAAAAAACCAAGAGAAAGCAGAGATGAGTCAATCTCAACCTCCGCCTTTCATACAGTATCTCTTTCAATCTTTCGCACACATTCTAATTGTTCCCTCTCATTTGCATCCTAATGATTTCACTCTTCCTTTTCAGCCCTTGTCCGATCCCTCTATTAAGACATCTGCCGCATGTACTCCCTCACATGTCTTTGTGAAGATATCTGCCGACTTTTCTGTCTGTTATAGGGTTTGTGTTGAGGTTATTATGTGGTGGCTCGGGGTAGGATTTCAACTGTTTATGTTTGTTTTCTTACAGGAACATACTATGGGGCACTTAAAGAAATATATGAAAAGGAAATGAAAGAAGCCAAGAGATTAAAAAAAGGCTAAAGCAGGGACACAATAACTATAAATTCAGTGAAAAATAAATTAGATACGCAGTCATGATGAAAAAAAAAGAAAAGTTCCTGAACCAGACAATATTAGCATAGCTATGTTCAGACATCCTGTGATGGACTGGCGACCTGTCCAGGGTGTACCTTGCCTCTCGCCCATTGTGAGCTGGGATTGGCTCCAGCCCCCCCCACGACCCGGTTCTAGGAAAGCGGTAGAAAATGGATGGAAGGATGTATGGATGTTCAGACATCACTAAAGAAATAGCTATATAAGAGGCCCTTTGGAGGATCATGCACTAGGAGAATATTGTTAACGTTTCAGTAAGCAAATTGATCCAGTCTGGATTCCGACCTCATCACAGCACTGAAACAGCTCTGGTCAAAGTCCTAAATGACATTAGGATGAATACTGATTCTGGTAA
>JBAMHV010000008.1:6596856-6609876 GCA_037177535.1 Pseudomugil gertrudae
AAGAAACGGTTTAAATCTCCATCGTTTTTCTCTCTGCTTCACTCCTGCCCTGCATCTTCATCTCTTTCTTTTCAACTTTGTTGGGATTTGAAGTGTTATTTCACAGATAATCTTCAATTTGGAGAGCATTATCAGTAAATCCCAGTGGTAAACAAGTCTCTTTGCCATGGAGACTCTAATAACAAGTCTTGAAATAGGAAACAAGATACGCAGAGAGACTCCCGTGTATCACAACTTCTGTCAGCGTGAAAAGTCTTCTTGAACGACCCAAACTGACAGCTGATGTCTTAAAAAAGACACATATATTACCAAAATGAATCACAAAATATCACGACAGTTAACACAGAGCTACTACTGTTTGCTGCCACCTAGCAGCGCATTCCAGAATAGAATCCTGCATTCTGTCTGCCTCCTGTCTCCTGCCTGCCTTCAAGTCCAAACATTTCCACCTCACCTCTGTGTCTCTCCGTTGTGACATGAAGATGCTAAGGGGTTAATGATGAAATGAAAGCATGCTGATGAGTCTAATTGTCCTCCAAATGGTTTAAAAGACAGAAAAAGATTGTACTAATTCTAATTACACATTTCTCTCTCTTAGTAGGAACCTTAGATGTGTATCTTGTGACAGCTACTAAGGTGTCCTGGTGAAACATTTGAATGTAGGTGTGATATTAATAGTTGTATTGATCTATAACTGTTAGGATTGAATCAAATGAGCTACACTGCACAAAAACACAACTATGAGAGAGAAAAAAACAAACAAAAGACTTTTCTGTAACTTTGTATTGTAGCATACACAGACATTACTGCAACATAAAATGACAAGTGTTACATTCTGTTACTTCCATAAACCATTGATAAATAATAAAGGTTTTAATAATTTTAGAGCATCACATAAATATAGAAAATACTGTTAGGTAATTGTAGATATTTTGTACTATATACTAAAAATGCAAACGCCTTGAGGGAAAATTCAATTAGGTTATAATCATTTATGAAATACATTAAAAAAATCTGAATTTTAAACATTTTTAATAAAGCTTTAAAGTGTTTAGTATCGCCACATTTATTTCTTAAGACAGTCTAAAACCTTATAGACAGGCTGTCTTTCAATTTATTTCTTTGTCTTCAGAATCCGTTTTTAGGGGTTCTCTAAAGATGCTGTTCTTTGGATGTTGGCCACCTTCTGTTCTGCTCTTTGTCAAAATGGTCACACACTGCTTCATTAATGTTGAGGTTTAGGCATTTGTGGAGGATTCATTACTCCACAAGAACTGTTGCTACTAATTGTCAGGCCAGTTCTCGAGTCATTTGGCAAGCCTTGTCTCCTTGTTTACTTTATGTATGAATAGCTTAACAGCCATTCTATGCCAATGAAACTTATGTTTGACATTTCTTGTGTTTGCTACATTGAAAAAAAATGCATGTTTTTGCAACAAGTACCTGAAAAAAAAACTTGCAAAGTTGCCAGTTACTGTAGAGTGAAAGTATAAAAAACTCATCAGGTAGAAAAGCTAGACTGGAAATGTGTGGAAAAAGAAGCCATGTGCAAAAAAAAAAACTTGGAAAAACCTTTAGAAGCTGAAGAACTACTCTTCTATTATACTAATGTAACTAATATACTTATGACCACATTAAAAAATAAAAGAAATTCTGGTTTATTGGAGGCATAATACAAAGACAGGGATGGCTCAAGATTTATACACAGTGCTACACTCGTTTATACCATGATATTTTAATATTCTAATGTTTTGACATACAAATGTTTACTTTTATAACTGTGCTCTTGCTGCTGATGTGATGTAATAAGAGTTGAGATTCAGTGCTGAAAAGAAAAAGGAAATTTTACCAACAGTGGAAGGAATCACATTTCCGTTCACACACACTTAACCTGACTCAATAATGCAGCTTGTGAGTGTTGCGCGCAACGTGTGTGTAGCATCCAGATCAGACACCCTGTGACATTCCCCCAGCCCCCTTCACGCACATAGACACACTTACATATTCACACATGGTACACATCAACCTCCTTTCCTCTCGCTCAAATACACACACACACACACCTCCCCCCTCATCCACGCAGTAGACAGTGATTCTATGTTCCATGTCGCCACCCTGTCTTGTCACATTTCCTTCTTGTCTGCCACACTGTCTCCTTCTCTTCCTCTTTTGTACTCCCTCTGTCTTCCCATCCTCTACCCCTTCTCTTCTCCTATCCTTCCATCCAATCAATAACTGCTGGCACTTCCTTCCACAGCTCAGGAAAAAACAATTAAAAGCCATCGATCCCAGCCACACACTCATGCATGGTCGCGCTTGAACACACACAGACCAGCATGCACATTCACACAAGGAACACACACCCACAAACACGCGCCTGGCCATGAATATGCAAGTGTGTCTCCTTGACCTTCAAAGACAGGGGAAAGCCAGGTGACTTCATTCTTCATGGGACTGCCACTGGATACGTCTGTCGCCCCATCTAACACACACAAACTTTACCTTCTGACACACACACACTTATTGACGTATGGCTGAGACACGGAAACTTAAGTGTGTCTGTGGGTGCATACATGCATATGTTAACAGATACAGGCACACACACACACACTGTTTGATGTATCAGTGCTATGCAGATTTGAAAAGGTGACTAAGAGTATCCTGTTTTATGAACTGTTTGGCAGTAAGTTGTTTTGATAATCACTGAATGATTTCTTTCTAATGTGTCAGATTTGATAGCTTGAAACTGCCAGTAAACACAGGGGTGAAAGTTAGCCCACATGGTATGGTACTACATACCACTAAAAGAGTCAGTAGTACCAGGAATGTGGGAGAGTGGCTGCCTAATATAAAGCCATCTTTCAGAACCATTTACCATCGCTGTCTGGGTCCAAAAAGGGATCCGCTAACAATAGTAAGTCTTGAAAACTACTTTTTTAAAAAAATTAATTCAAGCATATTCTGAATTGTTTCTGAACTGTCAATGCTGTGTTTTAGTCCCTGCTGGACAAAGCCATGCCAGGCATCCCCATCACTTACTCAAGGCTTTTGCACTAGTTATGTCTCCCTCCCCAGAGCCTCAGCAGACCACTGCAAAGCTGATTACACTTTCAATGACAGACTTGTAGAACAACATCAGACAACATCTTTGTGCAGACGTTAAAAGATCACAGCTTCCTTAAGAAGTAGAGTCTGCTCTGACCTTTCTTGTAGATGTATTCAGTGACATGACGGGACTCAGAGTTGTACTGGAATTCTGAGGTGTACAATGTGAAGAGGAATGGTGAAAGTACAGTTCCTTGTGGTGTTCCAGTGCTGCTGACCACCATCTCATACACACAAACTTTAGGTCTCACAAACCGTGGACTGTTTGTGAGGTAGTCTTAAATCCAGGTGGTTGTGGTTGCATCCACCTGGAACTTAAGGAGCTTCTCACACAACTGTGTCAGGCTTTCTGACAGCCACACATCAGCTGCCAGAAGAGCCGCAGTCTGTGATGATCAATGACACCCTTGCAAATGTGATGATGATTGGCTGAATGGGCTGGGTGGGCGGATACCGTGAGTGCTCTACTTAGACTGGCTGTTTTACTCACTGCACGCTACAAAGGCAAAGAAACTGCGACAATTGCAACATTCCAGGGAGATTCCAAAGTAGCGTTTTTGAGCTGGAACTACCGACACTTACTTCATAATGACTTCAATTAAAGGCAAAAATATTTATGTTACATGTACCTTATGACCAGGAAAACTATTTTATCCATGTCTGCCTCAAGCAACTGAAACCTAATGAAGCATCTCACATCAACATCCGAAAAAAACACTTGTTGCTGCTGCAAACCCAAGGCCTAGGCTAGATTCAGGCTATGGCCAGATGCAGGCTATAGCCAGATGCAGGCTATGGCCAGATGCAGGCTATGGCCAGATGCAGGCTATGGCCAGATGCAGGCTATGGCCAGATGCAGGCTATGGCCAGATGAAGGCTATGGCCAGATGCAGGCTATGGCCAGATGAAGGCTATGGCCAGATGCAGGCTATGGCCAGATGCAGGCTATGGCCAGATGCAGGCTATAGCCAGATGCAGGCTATGGCCAGATGTGCCTTTTTTTCTTTTGACCCAAGTTTACATCTGTGTGTATTGTTTTGTACGTGAACACAAAGCACATTTTATTTTCAGTACTTATTTTTTGGATATTTTATTTCTATGCATGTAGGTGGAAGTTGAGTTCAAAGCTGTTGAGTTTAAATAAATACCAAATGTTTTAAAATACTTATCTAGTTTTTTTTGTTGTATTATTCATTTGGTTACTATAGACACAATTGATCTCATAGATATTATATGTAATAGCACATTGGAACCATACTGTCAGTTACTTTGCTGGAGGTGTGACAGGAAAGCTGTGGGCTCCTGGAGGGTGTGTGGTCATTTGGGTTTGAGGCAGGAGGTGGGCTGAACCAGAACATGTTCAGTTCTTTCGCTTTGTCCAGACCTCCATCACTTTGGTCCTTCTTCATCTTGAAGCCAGTGATCTTCTTCATTCCTGACCACACATTCCTCACGTTGGTTTTCTGAACCTGGCTTTCTAACTTTATCCTGTAGACCTCTTTGCACTTCTTAGTTTGTGTTTTAAGTTATTTTTGTGTTCACCTCAAAAACTCCTTATCGCCATCCCTGAAAGCTTTTTATTATGTTCAGCAGCTTTTTCAGGTCATTGGTGATCAAGGGTTTGTTATTGGGGAAGCACCTCACTGTTCTTGTTGGAATGGTGTTGTCCACACAGAAGTTTATATAATCTGTCACACATTCAGTCAAGGTGTTGACCTCCATGAGGTTTCCAGTGGACATTCCAGTCTATAGCCTCGAAGCATCCTCTCAGACTATCTTCCGCTTTGTGGGCTAACAAACATGCATGTCTACTTTTGAAACAAAACAGTTCTATGGGAATTAATGCACTAGCCATTTTCCACAACGTGTCCACTGGCATGAAGACTGCAGTTTCCATTATCTGTTCAATATACTGTAGACCAAGTACATGCACATGCATGGGAAGCGTTGAATAAACTGACTCAAAAGTTTGTGTCTTGTTTCAACTGGTCCGTTTGTAAGTAAAAGTAGTTCTGAAGTGTGTAGCTGTCAGTCAGTCATTTTCTTAACTGCTTAATCCAGTTATGGATTGCAAGGCAGCTGGAGCCTTTCCCAGTATTCATTTCCAACGAGAGATGAGGTACACCCTGAACAGGTTCTCAGTCCATCACACGGCCAACCCAAAGACAGACAACCATTCATTCACATATTCACTCCTTTAATTTAGAATTTAGATTGACCAATTAATCTAACATGCATGCCTTTGGACTGTGGGAGGAGGCCAGGGTATGCAAAGTCATTGACGGGTGCATATAAATCATAATTATGATGCCAGAGAAGAAGGAACAATTAATAATATGAAAGGATATTCCTTAAATCAACAAAGACACATAAAATCTTTCAAAGGTATTCTCACAATTTTTGTCCTTTGTCACATATTGCTTTTGAGATGGTGTTTTTTTTTAATTACACCATCATCTGATGTGTAGTTATTACTTTTGTTTCTTTTACCATTTGGAGGGGGGGGGCATGCTGCATGCAGTACTGAGCATTATGGCAAGAGGCTGCCAGATAAACAAATTTGACATATGTCTGATCAAAGAAATAAAGCAATTGAATAGCAGTTTAAATATAAATGAGTGCATGGAATAAATAATAATAAAATAATAATGGTAGTGACATCATATTTATGGATTGTATCATATTTACTTACACTTTGGGCTCTTGAGTGACTGGGCTTGTTGGCAGGTAAACTGTGTTGAAGTGTTGGGGGAAGGGGGGCCATTACATTTTTTAACATGCAATTAAATTTCCCTCCTTTACTGTGTGTTCTCCCATGTGGTGGACTGCCCACCTGCTTATTTTCTTTTGTCTTTTAGAAAACTAAATATGGTCATTTATTTGTTTGTAGTACTGTCAGAAGAAAAAAAGAAAAAATACGGGTTTGTATGGCAACAGAGTGATAAAAAAGGGAATAGCAGTCACACTCTAACTGTTGGCCAATGAGGGAGGGGTCTTTCACGCTACCTCTAATCTGTGTCCAGTCAGCCCTGACACATACACACATATCACATCTGCAGAGCTGCCACAGTTCCAGCTACATGAAAAATAGTCACACCTCTTTGCTGCTGATTGACACAAGGGTTAGAAATGAAATTGTTTTGTTGCTGGGACACTTTTTCACTGCGTATATGCATGTGTGTGCTGGTGTGAGATGGTTGCTGTCACTGCAGGCCAGGTGTTCCTCGGGGTCTGCTGGCTCTCTTTTGATGTGGAGAGTTTGATAAATGAAGAGAACTGTCCAACGCATACACAGGGCAAAGAAAAGCAAGGAGAACAAGATAACTTGATGAATGATTGTAAAGTGATGGATTTACTACAATTCTCCAACATCTGAAGCTTCTACTGCTGCCACGTCACAGCTGAGTGTGTCGATAGACACTGTCTTCTGTCAGTGTACATATTAAAAATTTAAACTTGGTTTTAAGTGGGTTTAGTAGAAAAAAAACTAAAAAAATCGACATGATTCAGTAACAGCCAACAAGATGCCATCAGTAGTAGAAAATACCTATGTGTTTCTTCAAATAGAATATTAGCATTTAAGTTTTCACATTATTTTTGCCCGCTTCCCCCTTTTTTTTAACCCTTCCATTGTTAATGCCGTTTCCTGCACTTTCTTTTGTAACGCAACGGCCCCCGTGGACCAAAGTTGGTCCCCCAACTTAGCTGATCTGCTTATCTTTGGCATTGGATGTGCAGAAGAATGCAACTCTTGCCCATTAGGTTTATGCACATACACAAACCGGTCAAAGCAATGTGATACATACATATTTAAATGGATGACAAAGACAGCTTTCTACTATTCTATTCTATTCTTACATTTGGGACGTGGGGTTTAGTGACTTGCCCAAGGATACTTAACCATATAGTCAGAAGGAGCCTGGAGGCAATCCAACTTTCAGGTTGGCACATGACTGCTCTTATCTCCTGAGCTACAGCCTATGAACAACAGCTCATCAAATGACTTTCATAATTCTACAGAACCACCTACATGTTGGTAGCTGTAAAGCAGAAGAATAAAAAAAAACATATTTGAGTCCTTGGAAGTGCTCAAAGTAATTGGACAGAAGGAGAAACACTCAGCTACGTACTATTTAGGTGTCTCAGAGTATGTTTGGGCTCCTTACTGCCTGTAGGTAATTAAACATGACAATAGTGATTAGTACAACTTGTTATTAACTTTAATCAGAGTAATGTGATGCTTATACATATGTTACATGACTATTGTATTTTTGTAGGATTTATTCAAGAGCTGAAAGACCCAGTATACCAGATAAGAATAGATGCATCAATACCAGTTATCTTTACCATTCTTCTTACCATGTTAAACATTACACAACTGAAAAGTCAATGAGAAGGTTTGATTGTGTTGTAACAAATAAAGAATTATCAGAAACAGCAAGAAATTGTGGAAAGTAACACGTATAAAAGTAATAACATATTCTTCTTATAAATCCTAAATGAAAAAGACTAATATAAAAAATGTTACATGTGTAGGCTACATCCAACAACTATCTGGGTCATTTTTTAAATCTCCAGAGGAAAAAAGCTATACAGTTCTAATGTAAATGATACTACAAGCATCTCTGCAAGTTTTTCTAAAGGCCACTGTTGAGTGTTGTCACACCAGAAAATTGAAACATAAACCATTGTGCTATGTGATGGCCTCAATCATATTGGTCTGGTACAATGGAAAAACCTCCAGAACCCATCTTCTAATAAAGCAATTTTAAACCACTTTATACTGTTCACGTTATGTGCTTTATACACATTTTATTCCTTTTCCTTTTATTTAAGTATTTATTGACAGTCTTATTTCCCAGAAATGCCTCAAAAATCAATGCATACATCAAAATGATACATCAAAAAACTCAATATCAATTGCAATTATATCAAGGCTATCATAAACTTCAAAACACTTTCAAGACTAGAAGATCAATGGCCACCTGATCTGGTAAATCTGTTAAATTGTGCCTCCTGATTTGCCTCTCATTCAATAAGATATTTTCCCACTTCTGTCAATCATACACAGCAAAGTCTATATCCAGTCAACTGATTCCCAGTCATCTGAGCAGAACCCCTCTCCACTTCACCAATTAGGCAATTAACCAATTTAGTGATCATCTAACTGCTAGACCAACTCTTTGTGCGTAGGTGTTTGCTGCAGTTACTGCATTTGACTGGAGGCCAATGCAGGTGAGTACATGTGCACTGGTGTACAGAACTTGAGATATTATTAACAGGTGGCTAACTGAATCCCTGGGGCTCCGTGCACTCCACATGGGGATCCGTGTTAATTGAGTGTGTTGAATAAATGTATTTTTGAGGGTGTGTTTATTTATAAACTAGTAATTAAGCTGGAAAATTAAGCAAATGTTGGTTGCATGTGGATCTGGCTCATTGTTGACATGCGCACATCCCATACATAGAGTTTACAGTCTCTTTTCCATTAGGTGTGTGCCTTTATGTGTGAGGCAGCTGTATTAGTACATCACCGTTGGTCTCTGTCCATGTGCTGACAGCCATAAACCAGCAGACGAGCATGTCTCTTTCAGCAGAGTCAATTTTACAGCTCTGAGTCGCAGCTTTGAACTGACAAATCAATAAAATCAGAGGGAGTTAAATAATTTAGAGCATGCTCTAATTAGTCTTCTCGTCCTGCAGTATGGATTGCTCTACAATATTGATGACAGAGTACCAGTTTATGGAAGCGATCAGAGAACTGAGGTCTTTACTTCTTTGCCTTCTTATCAAAAATGATATAATACAATCAAACATGTCAGAAGATGAGAAATGTTTTTTTATTAAATTAAGATATGACAATGAGTAAGAAAATGATAAATGACAGAATTAAGCACAACAAAACATTCTATCGTTTGGTTATTTTTGCTGTAAAAAGCCACCACCTTGTCACACATCAACACTGCTGATAGTCCTTAAACACGACTGGAACAATTACAATGCAGTTTCAGTAAAGAAATGATCCAAGTGGAATATTACACTGTTCAAAAAAAAAAAAATAAATAAATAAATAAAGGTCATACACTCCTAACATTTTGTTGAACCACCTTTAGATTTGATCACAGCATGCATTCGCCGTGGTATTTTCATTCAGTGTTGGATTCACCTGCATTTCTTATTGGAAGATGATGGATCCTCATTATCCTTACAGTTTTTAATAATGTGCTGGACAGTTTTTAACCCAGTTTTAGTAGTTTCTGCAATCTTCTTGGATGTTTCCTCTGCTTGATGCATGTCAATGATTCAGCCGTTCTCAAACAGAGTAACATCTTTTCCACAACCACTGCACCCCAACTCAATACACCAGTTGGGGTTAAATAACGTGTTGCCAGCTGAAAGATAATTGGCCATGCAATAAGTATGCAATAGGAGGCTTGTACCTATTTGCTTAGTTGAATCCAGGTAACGGCCTTTTTTTTGGCCAGTGCATTTTGTGACTCAAAGTCATAAGTTTTCAAAAAGATATTGTTCAGTAAGATGGCAGATGAGAGGGTAGCCAAGGAAATGTCAGAAGCGAACCTTGCATGTAAGGAGAACTTGCTTTATCAGGTGAACTCTACACTGTGCCTGCATGAGCATCTCCAACCAAACTTGTTTTGTTATTTTCCTCCTTTTCCAGTCTGGTACGTTTGGTCTGGCTCTTCATGGTATAGTAACCGTACTGCTGTAGCCTGTTGTTTCCACTATCTAAAACCTCCACCTTGGGGTGTCAAAAGGGAGAGATTTTAGTGGCCCATGATTGACAGGAGTCAAGTAACTGACAAAATTTTGATACTTAATGATATACTCAATGACTCAACACAGACATTTTATTTACAATGCAATAATATCGGTAAGTTTGCTTGTTGTGAAAACATTTGTGAATGACCACCTCCACTTTATCTTTTTCTTAACCCGGGTAAACCAGTTAGGGGTCATGAGAAGCTGGAGCAAATTGTAGCAATTGCACCTCCACTTTATATATTCCCTAAATGGTTCAGTCCACTCACTCCATCAGCTGCAGAGCTTAGCGCTACAGACAGCGAGGGGATTCTAAAGATGGCAGGGTTCCCAAAAAAATTGGAGAGTTTAAAAACAAAAGTGAAAAGCTGAGACTGAGGAAAGAACAGAGGGGTCGACATTGTGTCATTCAGTTTTCTCAGAGACAAGGTTTATCTCATAAAATGTTGTCTGCATGTGTCGTCTCTAAACTTTGTTTAAATGACCTTGCTCACACTTCTCCCCATTTTAGCACATATTTCTGGGAAAAAAATGGGATTGTATTACTCTTAATTTAGTTTTACTTACATAATTAAGAGAGACAAACAATTAGCTAGCTGCTCTGCTAAACATAAATAAATAAATAATAACATATGTTCCGAACAGACACAAGAGCGGCCGAAATAGAAGCCTGCCAGACCTCCTCAGTCCCTGCCCCACCTGAAAATGTCCAGTGGCCCATAGAAACATCTGTATATCTTTTCTCCTGCAAACTGAGCTAGAAGGAGAAGCTGCAGCTAGCTTGTGGCAAAACATTTTTCATCAAACAGGTAGTTTCCCACAGATAATTTTCTTTACTCTCAACATGGCTAACTTGCAGTACGTCTCTCTCTAGCTTGGCTATTCCTAAAGGGGCCACACTGCTCTTTTAACACGGCGCTGTAAACAGCACCGTGTCTGCGCATCGACGATAACTCTTGCAGTCAGTTTTTATTATATTACTGGGCGGGCCATATAATATAGTCAGTGGGCCAGTTTTGGCCTGTGGACCAACAGTTGCCAACCACTGGTATACACCATTGTGTGCATGTAGACTTACTGCTGCAGTCTGAGCATTGTTGGTGCCTGTTTGCCTGCGCCTGCACATGTGTATGGCGGTTGTTATCAGTCCCGGGGGTGGATGGGTGGTGGTGGTGGGGGAAGGGAGGGGCGGACTATTGATCATCTCTTTTAATTACCCCGAGCATAGCGAGAGGCCTAAATTAACTCCTCTCCTCTGGCTGCTGAAAAAGCCATGCATATTTCACGACCACAAGACCAATTGTATGTCACTCAGCCCTTCTCCTCTCCTCTGACAAGACAAGACTTATCACTGTTATTTATCTCTCCCCCCTCCCATCCTCCATCTCTCCCCTCTGCAGCAAACATGTTGTCTGTGTACAAAACAAAAGAGTGAATAATAAATATCCACACTGTGGATGTAAGCTTGTGCAGAAACAAAACAAAAGTGTGAATCTCAAGTGTCTCAATCTCATGTGTGTGTGCTGGTGGAGGCATGTTTCACATGTGTGTCCTTGCTGCCATACGAGAAGCAGAGATGCATTAGAGGTGTTTTACCATGCTGCTGTCATTGTGGCTTGTCTGCTGGCTCTGAGTCCCACTTTCCTTTAGGGGACTCCTCTGTTAGGTACACTCAGTTTCTTCACATTCTCCTCACTTTGCCTTTTATAACAGACCTCTATACTCTTCATTTTAGTCTTGTGCGGAAGCTTCTTGAAATTGTGCAGTAATATGATGGAAATATGCTCCCATTTCATGGTTGTGAGTGCCATCTACTGTGCTGTGGTCTGTTGGGGTGCTAGAGATGCCAGCAGGATCAATAAAGTCATCCATAAAGCTTTAGAAAATCATCAGACATTACCTGGAGACGACTGAGTCCAAGAGGCACACAAGATCACTAGCTGCATTTTCATGACCCTAGAATTGAGCAAACCTTAATATCGCAACAGAAAATTGGAAATAGGAAAAAACTTTTGCTAAAAGGTTTATACTCTCAGGACATGTCCATACAGAAATCTATTGGAAAATGGGAATAGAAGCTATTTATTTTCATTTTTTTTTTTTTACATTTTGCTCTCAAGCAAGTGAACACTTGTTTTTTTCCTCCCTCCCTCTCCTGCTGCCCTGCACTGTCTGTCTGTGTCATCCTATTTTAAAAGTCTATCTCTGCATTCCTCCTTAAATTTTACAATCTAACCCTATGGATCTGGTCAGCTGGTCTTTCAACACAACTGATCATATCTTTTCCATCCAAAGAGCGGCAAAGGGCAGCTCCCATGTACTGACAGAACATATATGGCCGGATACATGATGGACTCTTGGGGCAAGTGGGAGGTCATGTGTTTGTCATTGCTAACTGTCGTGGACGTGGAAGATGCTTATACCACTGGATTTATGCTAACTGAGTGTTAAGGGGTTTCTAGTGATTGGCAAACTTCTGAAACTGCTGTGAACTTACCCAGCAAGTGAGATAAGAGCAATGAGACTCTGGCTCTGAATGAGCAGAATTGCAAGCAGATGCCAAACTTGCCAACACTGGCAAGCTGGGTGTGGTTCCATAACCTGTCCGGGGAGTTGATTACAACATGGAGGAATTGTCTGCTCAGATCGCTGGAACTTGGCCACCATTTTGGCTGTTTTAGAATCCTGAGACCATGCAAAGACTCCAGCCTGGAAATGTGCCAGCTTGACCCAAACAATAATGCTATTATCTGAATCTGGCTCGTTTTACCACCTTTGGATTCTGGACATAAAGCTCCCTGTAGAATGTGTATAAGTATAAGACACTCTGCCCTGCCCACCCCTTTTCCCTCTATGAGGTATATGTGCTTTTCAGTTCTTCATATCTAAGATTCTACGCTGGGCCACCGTGATAGTAATTGCACCTTGTTTAGGGAGGGAGCTGTGGTCTGCTTTGAGGTCTTTTAACCACTGTGCTTCACTCTTATGTGAGGCCTCCTTCTCCCATATGTCTTTCCAGTATTGCTCTGTCTCCAGCCTTGGGTGGGCTAGCTTGTAACTGACTACCCTGCCACTGAGAGTACACTTTAGCTGGGTTAGTTGAGAACAGCCAGTTAATTCTTCTGGCTTCAGCTT